>VDFB02344549.1:0-19958 GCA_007258455.2 Sequoia sempervirens | reverse complement strand
ATAAGGAAGATCACCATCGTGATTGACTTTTGATTCCCCGGAGCTAATTTGTAAAAATGGCGGCAGCTCAAGTAGAATGACTCCAAAGCAGAATGAGGAGCTGAAACGGCATTGAAGTTCAAGAGTTGTTGAGAAAGGGTTTGATACGGGAGAGTTTGAGTCCAGGTGTAGTACCTGTAGTACTAGCACCAAAGAAGGATGGGGAGTGGAGGATGTGTAGAGATTTCTGAGCCATAAACAAGATAACAATCAAGTATAGATTTCCCCTGCCAAGGATGGATGACCTGATGGACTATTTGAGTGGAGCTCAGTACTTCACAAAGATTGATCTAAAGAGTGGATATCACCAAATCTGGATTCAAGAGGGAGATGAATGGAAGACTGCCTTCAGGACCAAATAGGGCCTGTACGAGTGGTTAGTCATGCCTTTTGGGCTAACCAATGCACCGAGCACATTCATGCGGCTCATGAACGAGGTACTAAAAGAATTTCTAGGAAATTTTGTTATTGTGTATTGAGATGATATTTTGACTTTCAGTAAGATATTGGATGAGCATTTGATGCATATTCGGAGAGCCTTTGAAAAGTTAAGAGAAGAGAAACTGTTGATTAATCTAAAAAAGTGCAGTTTTGTGAAGAGGGAGTTAGTGTACTTGGGTTTGTTGTCTCTACAGAAGGTCTCAAGATGGACCCAGAGAAGGTAAAGGCTATTTTGGAATGGCCTACCCCAAGAACTGCTACCGAGGTGAGATCTTTCCATGGTTTGGCTAGTTTTTATAGAAAGTTCATTAGAAACTTTAGTAGTATTTGTGGACCTCTGACTGAAACAATGAGAGGGGATAGAAAAGAAATCAAGTGGAGCACTGGAGCAGCAAAAAGTTTTGAACTGTTGAAGCAGAAGGTGACAGAGCAACCTATTCTAGCCCTCCCAGATTTCAACAAGGTGTTTTAGGTGGATTGTGATTCCAGTGGTTGTGCCATTGGAGCAGTATTGAGCCAAGAAGGTAAGCCCATTGCCTATCTTAGTGAAAAGTTAAATGATGCCAAAAGAAAGTATTTTGTATATGATCAGGAATTTTATGCAATAATTCAAGCATTAAAGAAATGGAGACATTATTTGTTGCCGAAGGAATTTGTTCTATATATTGATCATCAGGCCTTACAGTACCTAAATAGTCAGGAAAAATTAAATCAGAGGCATATGAAATGGGTAGAGTTTTTGCAGAGTTATACATTTGTTTTAAAACATAGGAGTGGGAAGTCAAATAGGGTTGCAGATGCCTTAAGTAGGAGGCATACATTGATGACAAAGATGCAGATTGAAGTGTTTGGGTTCAATGAACTCAAGACACTTTATGCAGAAGATCTTGATTTTGCAGAGGCTTGGAAAGCTTGCAAGGAACCTGTTACAGTGGACAGGACAAGGTGGCTAGATTTCATAATCCAGGATGACATGTTATTTAAGGGAAGCTTCACCTGTATCCTGGGCGAGTTCTCAATGAGGGAGAACCCGGATAAAAGAGAAGCATAGTGGAGAATGGCAGACATTTTGGCTGAGATAAGACCATTAAGCATTATCACCGCATTAATTATTATTGGCCCCCAGCTTGTCACAGGATGTGAAGAAGTTTGTACAAAGCTGTAGGGTATGTCAGATGGCTAAAGGAGTGAGCCAGAATACAGGCTTATATCAGCCCTTACCTGTACCAGAGAGGCCATGGGAGGATATAAGTATGGACTTTGTTCTTAGTTTTCCAAGGACACAATGAGGGAATGATTCAGTCTTTGTGGTGGTTGATAGGTTTTTGAAGATGGCACATTTTATTCCATGTCAGAAGACCCATGATGTAGTCCACATTGCTGACTTATTCTTCAAAGAGGTGGTGAGGCTACATGGTCTGCCGAAGAGTATTGTTTTACATCATGACACCAAATTTTTGGGAGGACCTTGTGGAAGAAGCTGAAGACAGAGTTCAAGTTCAGTTTTGTACACCATCCACAAACAGATGGGAAGACAGAGGTTGTTAACAAGAGTCTGGATAACCTACTGAGATGTTTGGTAGGAGATAAACCCAAGGGATGGGACTTGATCTACCCCGGAAAAATTTTCTTACAACAATTCTGGCCAACAAGCACGGTAGATCACCATTCCTGATTGTGTATGGAGGTAGCCCCAGAACAGCTCCAGAATTGAGGAAGATGGACAAGAGAAGAAAATAAGGCAGCCAAGATTTTGTAGAACACATCAAGGATATACACGACGGTAAGACATATTAACAAGATGAATATGCAAGATAAGACTAAGGCGCATCATAAGAGGAGGTATAAGGGGTTTCAAATTCATGGCGAAGTAATGGTCCACTTGAGGAAAGAAAGGTTTCCCGTGGGAACCTATAATAAATTGAAGATGAAGAAATTCGGTCCCTATAAGATTTTGAAGAAGCATGATTCAGGGAATGCATATGAGGTAGAGTTGCCTAATGGAATCAACATTTCCCTTGTGTTCAACATTTCAGATTTGATAGAGTATCATGAAGGTGGAACGAAGGAAGCATCAACAATATGGCAGTATGACATTACATCACCTACTTTAGAAAGGGAGAAGATTGAAGCAATTTTGGATAGTCCTGTGGGAAGGAGTACCAGAAATAGGCATTATGAAGAATATCTGGTGAAATGGAGAGGAAGGCTTGTGGAAGATTCATCTTGGCTATCTAAGGCAGCGGTTGACCAGTTGGGTTTTCCTCAACCATCTGAGACATGACAGGGTCAGTTCTCAAATTACCTTGGATGTCTGATGCAGGAGCATCCAGTGGTGTAAGGGCAATATTGCATCACCCAAAAATAGTTAAATTTCAAGTTTCTCAGTTTTTAGATGTTTTTATATTTTTGGATACCCTTTTCGTCATGATGAAATTCCCAATTTATGGTTTTTATTTTCTATTCCTGGGTTCAAACATATTGCAATTTGAGTTTCCTAGATTTGCACCTAAAAATCTTTCGAGTTGGATTTGAGGCATTTAGAGCTTCCGGAATGGCCCCGAAACTTTCTAAAATTGGCATAGCAAACTTTGAGCGCAGTCTTGACTTCGAGACCTTTCCAACAGTTCAAACGGTTCGCGAAACGGAGCCTCGGATCAAAAGTTATGGCCTCGGGAAGTTGGCACACTACCTAAACTCAAATTTTAATGTTGTTTTGGCTCCAAACTAAAGAGGAGCTCTATTTATGTGTAGGTTTCCAATTTTTTGGGCAACTTTTTGGGGATAAACTCGCATATTGCGAAAGGGTTATTCTGTAGCTTTCTGTAACTTGCATGTATTGTAGAACTTGGGGATTTCAAATCCTCTGCATGTAAGAAGCTCCATTTTCTGAATAATATAATTATTCTCTTATTTGTGGGTTATTTTCTATGTCTTGAGCTACGCCCTCATCAGATCCATCATCATAAGAAGAAAAAAAAATTAAAAAAAATGTAAATTTATTATTGAAACAAATGTAATATATTTATTTTTTGGGTAAGGATAAAGTGTAAATTTATTCTTATAAAAAGTGTTGAAAGTGTGATATTATGTCGGGCCAATAGTCTTTATATTATAATTTGATGTTAAGATTTTTTGTTTCTTTGGTAAAAAAAAGATAAATTTATTATTGAGAAAAAGTATTGAAAGGTATGATATTTAAGTAGGGTGAATAGTCTTAATCTTATAATCTGATCTCTTTATGAGTATAAAAAGAATGTTGCTTCTTTATAATATTTAGTAGTAGAAATTTTTTATATTGCAACATTTTGTATAAGAAATCTATCCTGTTTTTAGTTTATTTTATATAAGATTGTTATAATTTATCTATATAATTATAATGATGAAATATATATATATATATATATATTTCTTTTATGTTTTGAATTTACGGTGATTATATTATTTTTAAATGTGTCAATTAGAAGATGGTATATATTTGCATGTAAATTTGCAATTCAATTTATCCAATCTTATTCACGTCAACGTTCATTCTCACGATATATATTTAATATCTATTTTTATCAATTTATTAATCTAGTTTAGATTTAAAAGTGTAGTGTTAATCTAGTTAGTTTATATATATATATATCTATATATATATATATATATTCTTTTATGTTTCGAATTGACGGTGATTATATTATTTTTAAATGTGTCAATTAGAAGATGGTATATATTTGCATGGAAATTTGTAATTCAATTTATCCAATCTTATTCACATCACCGTTCATTCTCACAATATAAATTTAATATCTATTTTTATCAATTTATTAATCTAGTTTAGATTTAAAAGTGTAGAGTTAATCTAGTTAGTTCTACTATCACAGATTTAAGCCTTGAACCTTTAAATCTATATTTCTCAATTTGGTACCATGTTTCTTGATGTTACTAACTATTATGAGATGACTACAACACAATTTCCTTAAAATTACAAACTAAGATTGCATTTAAAGACTAACCTTAATTCCAAAAAGAAAACCTATGAATGTGATTAGAAATTGATAAAAACAAATTAAATTAGGATGAATGTTTTGTTTAGAATCATGTAACATGATCCTAATTTATAACTTGAAGCATTTAAATTAACATATTGTTTTGAATCATAGAGTGATATAAAATGTAGAATTTTTAGTGCACTTTATATTTATATTTATATACTTTAAAACTATTGTATATTTTTATAAAATTAATAGTAAGATTTATTTATTGAAAAGGGTTTACAAAATGAGGTGAGTGGACCTCCAATTTTAAATATAATATTTCCTTCCTTTGATATTTGTCACTTAACTAACATGAATATTTAGTACATAGAAAAATAGAGTTTTCAACTCAAGTTTTTAATGAAAATAGATTAGTTTTAATGGGCCTCCTCTTTATGTCTTAATGTATAATCATGTAAAGAAAAAATATTCTATTCTAGATAGGGTTCTTTCCTTGAGTGAAATTATACCTTTTGAGTTGGGTAAACTTTCCTCTTTGGTGGATTTATGACTATACTTTAGTTGTCTAAGTAGCAGTACACCTTTTGAGCAAGGTAAAATTTCCTCTATGGAGGATTTAAATGGTCACATTTCCATTTTAATTTGGACGTCTTCCTAAAATTACAATAATTAACCTATCGTCAAACAATCTTTGAGGAAATATTTTTCTAACTTTTTCTCAAAATATGTCTAGGATTTCTACACATAACCTATCCAACAATAAGTTAAATATCATCATTGAACTATAATGTATACCTATAACTTAATTTGAAGAGGTATAATTATATTTTTATAGTATTGAGGGCATCATTCCACCATCCATTTCCACATAATATATATCAATAGGATTTCAATCTCTACAATGGTAGTTTATATAGAAATATTCTAGCAAGAGGGAATAATATCTTCTAAATTTTGTGGTGATATACCTTCTCCAAATTTTCTTCTATAATAGATGGAAAGCTTTGAATCTCTCAAAGAAAAAATTAACTAGAAAAATATTATCAAGAATAACCAATTACTCTACTTTGAAAAGATTAAACCTATAAAATGTTATTTTAATGGGAAATATACCATATCAAATAGGAATGATAACAAAACTCCATTCACTTCATGTCAATAATAAGATGTTGAAGGTAAAATTGTAATCAATTCTTAAACATTATTCTAGCTGAAAATTTTTAGACTTTGCTAATAATCTCTTTTTTGGAACATACCAAATGTTTTGGTTGGGCTAGTTCTCCAATTTGATAGATTTTGAGGTTAAATAAATTTCAAGGATTGATTCCACAATGTAATTAAGACATATTTCAATTATTTATGCTTTAGGTATTTCACATTGTTGGAAATTAAGGTGTCTCAACCTTTACAATTTTCCTAGCATTAAAATATAAATTTATTAATGCTTTATGTTGTAATTTCTTGTTCATATTAATTTGGCATCTAATATAACTTGGCATAGTGAGTTGTCAGCATATTGGGAGGTCACATGGATGTTGTGGCCTCCACATGGCAATGTAGGCATCCCACTTTGGGAAGAGATTCCTTGACATGTCTTGGCATCTTTAAGGGATTCTATGACAAAGTATGACAGATTCTTATGACAAATTCCTATGATAGGTTGGACAAGTGTTGGAAGGAATCTTTGCATGAGCAATATAGGTGCCCAAGTTTGACCTATGAAAGCTTGCGAGAGAATCTAAGAGATATATTCTACTTACAGTTGTAAGAGTTGTCATTTATGACAAATCATATGACATTGTAAGGCATTTTTCATACCTATTAGGGGAAAATTTGGGGTGCCCAAGTATGGAGGCATGTAAGGGGGGTTAGGAATCTTGTGACAAGGGTAACAAGGGTCAAATATGTGTTTTGAAAATGTGCCACATGGATTTGGATGCTCATATCTTGTAGCTTGTTCTAGAAGCTACCTTCATGCTTGTATTCTCTATATATTGGATGTCTTGGAGTGGGTTTTGTATGTTGAATATTTTAGGTATCGAAGTGCTATCGGATTTCCCCGAAAAGAGTAAGATGTAGTCTCCATGTTAAGGCTATGAGCTTGCAAGTGTATTGTAACTATATTGTTGCAAATTAATACATTAGTTTGATACTTTAGAGTGGGATTTTTTACCCAAAAGGGTTTTCCCCATGTATATCATGTTTTATTCTCTCTCTTTTTTTACATTTCTTATATTCTTTGTGTTTCTTATTCTTGAAATGTTAATTTACATACTATTATGCTGGTAAAATTTTATTAGATCTAAAACTACAACAACTTTCCTCTAAGGGTTAATGCATGGGAAATTAAACTATGTCTATTTTTGCTTTAAGGCATAGTAGTATGTGCTTGTATCAAGATTATTGAAATTTGATTTGTTTAAAGAAACATAAGATATTGAAGGTGCATACTAGTTCTTGGAAGGTTTTTCGAGTTCATCTTTTCCATTTCATTTGGTATCAGAGCTTAATTCCATATTTGCATGTACTTGCATGGACTTGCATGTCACTTGCATGTGCTTGCATGGTGATGAATGTGGTGTTTTAGGTTCTAGGAATTTCTTCTGTTGTGATTTTTTAGCCTGAAAAGCTTGAGAAAATTTGTTTTGAAGCAATTGGGTGATTATTAATTCCTTTATGATTGGAAGTTTTGTAGTTGATCTTATTTTCTAGAAACAATAGGAATTATGAAGGATGGAGAAGATAGATTTCTATGGAGTTGATCATGTGGTTATATTTGATCTGTTATTGGTTTAGAGCTCTTGTTTGATAGCCGAATAACCTTGAATGCATGTAAGGCTATGGAGTTGATCATTGGATGATCTAGAAGCTTTTAGAATAGCCTAATTCTCTCTCAGATGCATGTACATGGTGGTGGAGTTGGCTTGAAAATGAGCTTAGAATTTCCTCAGCCTCTATGTTCCTAATAGATGTTTGTACTTGCATGGCTTAGATTCATGTTCTTTGGATTTGAGGGTTTTATGGATTTTTTGTTAAAAATATATGGTTATGCATATTAATTATATTCCATTGTTCTACTTTAACTATTATGGTTTTTATTTCTAACTTATGGGTCGTCCAAATGTTAAGTGGGTATGGATTTGAATGTGTGTTACAAAACATGGTGGGTTTGCATGTTTTACATGGTTAATCGAAACTAGCGATTTTGTAGATTTGTAGATGAAATATTTTTCCATTTTATGTTTCCCTTGGGGTATTTCTGGATGTAAGATAGCTACAAGTTTGTGCATATGCTTCATGCATGTTTTGAAGAGGTTTGCAACTTTCTCATTGAGGAAATGTTGGTATATGTTTACCATTGGCGATTTGTGGGTTGTGAAGTTGGTATAATTTATATTTTATAAGCTTCTAGACAACCTATTTCCTCTGAAGGTTTTATAGTTTTCCTATTTTCCAAAAGCTATGGGTTTGTGTAGATCTAGAGTATTCATTTGTTTAGATGAAATATGTGTGATCTATTATTCTAGATGTACAAGTGATTTTAGATTTAAACATGGAGATGTTTTTATAGGTTTTGCATGTTAATAAAAAATATGTAGTTTGTAGATTTGTGGAAAATATTGTGTTCAAACTCTTAGAGTTTTTTGGATGAAAACAGTTGTAGATTTGTAGGAATGCATGATTAGTTCCTTGACTATGGTACTCAGTTGTCGATTTGTTTGGAAAATCGGGTTTGTTGGTGATCTGGTGTTTGAGTCTTGAAATCTACATGTTATCTACTTTGATATCTCAAGTTTGTACATTACTAATTTGATGATGAGTTTTTGTGCTTTAGTGTATGGGATCTATGTGTTATGCAATTTATGGATTAGCTACCCATTGGCTACATTGGGATGAATCAAATGTGGACTCTCTATATCCATGAGATTGATTTAGTGTTGATGCAGATTTCATTAGTTGGCCTTGTCTATGGTCATTTGTGCATTGGTTTTTTTTTTTGAGATGAGAGAATGGATAGTCAGTTTTGGGACTTGTAGCATGTTATTTATCTTCTTGGCTTGGAGATATTGGTTCTACTTATTATGTGGTGTTGGTGATATTGCATTTTATTACATGTTAGAGCCATGAAGAATATTCATTAAAGAGATGGTTTTCATGATGCTTGGAGAGCTCGATATCATTTTTCATTGGGAGTTTTGGTAGTGATTGTGGATTCATCACTTGGTGATGGATGATCTTCTTTAATGTTGCAGATGTTACTAGGAGGAGCTCTTAGATCCTATTGTTGCAGAAGGGTTCTTTCACATTTGCATGGACATTATTTGCAGATGGTTATTTTTTTCATGTGAATGGATATGTTGACATCTTGGTTTTCTGTGCATGAATTATTTATTCTTTGGTTGAGGTGTCATGATTTGTATTCTAATATGTGATCCTTGTTTTGATAAGATGGCTATGTTATTATGTCATGGTTTACTCTTAATTCTAGAATAGAGTTTTGGAATTATACATGTCTTTGTTATGTTCTCTGGATCATATGATATTCTTTGAGGAGGTGTGAGATCATGATGTCATGTTTATGTTCCTATTTCATGATTGGAGCTTTGAAATTGATCTTGTGTGGTTCTCTTAGTATTGGGTACATTGATCATTTTCTTGATTACTTCATTATGATGGGTGATCCCATAATAGTGGTTTACAATTTTTGGCCAAACTGGACACTAAAATTATTATTTTTAACTAAATCTTCACATTCGGGCACCTATAGTGGCTAAACTGTGAGGAATTTGAAGATGGTGCAAACTAGAGTCTCATCAAATTTTGTCTGTAGATTCTAAAAATATTTTTTCAAAATTTTTGGAATCAAATTTCACTTCTTTTTCCATCTCCCATGAAAATTGATTTTTTTCAGAAAACAACATTTTTAAAAAGTGACGCACATCGATAACGCATAACTTTTTTCCATGAAGGATAAAATTTAATTCTTTCAAATTTAGATTTATAACCTGATATCTAGTGCTTCCACTTTGGTTGATAGTTTTATTGAATATTTTTTCCTTAATAAAGTTTCAAAGTCAAATGAATTACACTGCATAATAACGCTGATAACGGTAACTTTTTTTTTTTTGAATATGTCAAAATTTATTTAATTTTTTTTGTTGGATCAAGGACTTCAATATCTGGTGCACTCATATTTTTCAATTTTTTTTATAATCTTCTATTTTTCCACATGTGAAGAACAAAGAAATTCATTTTCGATGAAAACCTATGTTTAATAAAACTTAAAAAACAAATACATAACAAAACCAAAACATATTAAAATTATATTCATTGGATAGCTTGTTCTGAGGAATACCATAATCATTTGAAATAAATTTAAATGAATTTATTTGATCCCCCAAAAGCAAATCAAAAGTGATTTTTTATCAGCATTTTGATAGGTGTAAAGGAGACGCTTATAGGTATGGTTTAAAACTAGTGAGGTTCTATCCATTTTGATCTAAGGTGATTTGATAAAACCCTCTTCAATTGGAATCCTTAAAATGGAACTTTTTAAGGCTTAAATCATTATATTTTCTAAAAATATGTGATTTCAGCTAAAATTCGTTCCTCTCAGGAATTGTAAACCACTATTATGATAGCACCCTGATGCTTTGTTGCATTTGGAGTCTAGCATGGATTTATTGGTTACATGTACTAATGGATACTTGGAGACATAGGTGAGGTTAGAGTTCTCTTGTGGTTAGAGACATTTGTTGAGATGGTTACTCTTGATGAGATTTTAGTAGGAAGTCCGGGAAGCCTACACCTTGGTTGGAAGTGAGTTCAACATGGACCTATGAGGAGAGTGTTCTTGGATGAGTCATAATAACTTGGATATCTTGGAGGAGCATTCTCATTCCCCACTCTCAGTCCTCTCAACAATTTACCTGAGAAGTATTTCCCATTGTTGCTTTCAAGTTATTATGTTATGCTTTGTCTTTTGATGTATATGGTTCTTGAGCTATGGATATATGGTTTTGGAGGGTTCATTTGAGGAGTGTTGGCATGTTTATCTCCTTATGCATTGTAATTACATACATTGATGTTGATTGTGAAACATTTTTCTTTTCCTTAGTCTTTCAATCTTTGACTTCTTTTGTTTTTGGCTTTGAAGATGTCTAATTTCATGCAAGACTAGTTAGAAAGATGGGAAATGTGCCATGTGGTGGATGCATGACTTTATTTTTATCATTTTCCTTTTGGAGGAGGACCTGACACATGAGTAGTGCATGTTATATCTATTAAGACTTAAACTATTATAAGATTGGAATCTGACCTCTATTTCAAAATTCATTTGATATTTAAAAGCAAAAATTATTGAGGATAAATTGTTGAGACTATGGATTTATGGCCTTTTTCAAGCTTTCTTTCTTTATATTATTTTTTTGAATGAAACACTATGTCTTGCAAGCTAAATCTAGATAGTTTAAGTAGATTATTTCCATATTGTATGCATGTATGGAAGAGTAGTAGCTTAAGAAAACTAGACTGGACTATGTCATTGGACTTCTCTTTTTTTCTTCTGAAAATTGTTGTTTTATCGTGCTATGTTGTATTAGGAGCAAGAGTTCATGTGATTTATGAGAAATTGTTTTGTTACTCATAACAAATATTTATGTTTGATCAGACCTTAATGAACACTACCTGCAAAAAGATTTGAAAGTATATATTGTGCTTGATGTTAGCCTTTGTTGTTCATTCTCTTTCCAACAATGAAGGGTTGTGGCATTTTGTGCCTATTTATATCACTCATAGGAATGATTTTGGTTTCAAATGTTGTAAAATATTTGGCACATTGCGTTTTATGTTTTATGTTTAAATTTCCTTTTCCCCTTATCTCCAAACCCTAAAAGAAGAGCCAGATTTCTATAAAAATCCTAGAGGTATTCAATGAGATGCAATTTGTCCCCCACTTGCTAAAATTTCCATAAGACTGTCGGAGAGGCACAAGCTTTGATGATCAAAGGTTCTGTTTCTAGCGCGCCCGATGGGACAAGAAGTTTTCCAAATGCTTGATTGGAAGTCAAAAATATTTCTTGAATCAGGCTAAGGAAGGAAACTAGAAGTTTCTTGCCCAGAGTCCAAACAAGAGCATCTTTGAGAGGTCACTTCTAGTAATCTCAATTACCTACCTTAACCCCTAGGAGGAGAAGACTTACAGGCTTTGTATAACCTGTAAGGAGAAATAGAGTGAGAAGTAAGAGCCTAGTATCTAGAGCTTTATCTACTCCACCTAGAGGATTAAATTCCCAAATTAGAATACATTTTTACTTGATTCATAAGAATATTTTCTTTATGGTTCATGTACCTCCCCTTTCGCCTAGAAATTTTGTAACATGGGATAGTGGTACTTCACTACAACCACCCACACCGCCAGAAGTATGGCTTGCCATAGCCAATAATGTCCTTAAGGCCATCCAAAAATTCTTCAGAGAAGACTTCAAAATCCCTTCCAAACTGTAATGCCCCGTCTTGTAACGTAAGGAATGTTGCAATAGTCTACAAAAGTGAAATAATTTTTTTTTAGAGTGTTAAGGTTAACTTAATTAGTTGCATACATTCACTAAATTACGCGATGTTACAATACTTGAGATTCCATAGATGAATTTAGTATTTAGCATTGCATGTATTTATTAACATAAACTTAAAAGTAATCATTGCACAACAATTGAATTTCCATTCATGAAAGTATAAAGTACAAATATGATTCTTACATTGCATTTGAAATAATATTACAATACTCATCCATCTGATGAGGTAGATCAATAATAGTTACAATTACATTTTACAAATGTTCGCCTCATAAACAATTGAGGGATGTTTCAAATACAGGATTTTCAATAATGTAATAAAGTACACATATATCCAAGTATGAGCTCTCCATCCATGAAGCTCTTGTTGCCATGTTCATAAACTAGGGACCCAACGGAGTAAGGTGCACGTTCCACCCAACCATGTGGTACCCGTAGGTCCACCCCCTATGATAGGAGATAGTAATATGGTTACCTAGACATAACCTATTCACCCTATACACAAGTATATAACTAACTGATGGTTACATTGCTTCCAGAATTAAGACAATCAAATGTGTTAAGTACACAAGGTAAACTATTATTTTAGGTGGAGTGTCATCACAACGTTGCAAAGGTTACCCTAGTGTTTCTTCCTAGGTTCCAGCCCCCAACTTGGGTTACCCTGGTAACCTCTTACGAAACCCAACCCCATTTGCAAACTATTGCAGAATCGAATATCTTTTAAAGTAACAAGATATCAATTTTCCATTCCAGGCCTTCTCATCTTATACTCAAGACTTAACTAGCTCTATAGTTTAGAAGTGAGGCATAATAATCTTATTAAAATTTTTAATCTAACTACTGTGTTGTTTAGTTTTCACTGACTTACTAACTCTTTGTAAGTTACCTTGACACCACTATGTGTGTCGGCCCTCACACAGAGCCACTCCCCTAAAGATAACAAAGGAATTCTAAGTTTTCCTGACTAAGGTAAACAAGGTGCCAAAAAATACATGTAATTCTACCACTTTTTATAACGAACATCAATGTCTATGTTGACAAAATTAGATGTCTAAACACCATGCAAAACCATGTACAAAACCTTAGTCGACGTAAGAATTCTACTTAATCAATCACAAATCCCATGTTACACAACTTGTCTGGAAGACTTGTACATCTAAGACATTCCCAATTTGCCCAATAAAGAAATAGGATTTAAAGCAAATTGAAAAATAAAGAGTCTACATTAGGTTTGCAGCAATTTCTAAATCATGAGTTGGATAGTTTAATTCGTGATCCTTGAGTTTGCGAGACTCATAAGTAATCACAATCCCATCTTGCATCAGAACTACTCCCAAACCCTCTAAGGATGCATAAGTGCAAACTACAAAATCCTTAGCAGGATCAAGAACAATCAATGTAGGCGCATTAGTCAACTTTTCTTTAAGTGTCTAAAAAGCCAACTGACATTGCTTTGTCCAAACAAACTTCTTCCATTTTCTCTGAAGAGAAGTAATAGGATGACCAATTCTAGAAAATCCCTCAACAAACCACCTATAATAACTAGCTAGACCCATAAAGCTATGAACTTCACCTACATTAGTTGGCACGGGCCAATCTACAATAGCTTGAATCTTTGAAGGATCCACATCAATACCTTTTCCATATATCACATGTCCAAGGTATTTTACCTCAATTTGAAAGAAGTCACACTTCTTCAGGTTCACATACAATTGATTTTCCCTTAAACATTCCAATACCTGTCTCAAGTGCTCTTCATGTTCTTTCATGTTTCTCGAATATATCGGAATATCATCGAGAAATACAAGGACAAAGTGATCAAGGTATGTATGAAAAACACCATTCATTAAACTCATAAATACTAATGGAGCATTCGTTAATCCAAACGGTATTATTGTGAATTCGTAGTGCCCATAACAAGTTCGAAATGTAGTTTTATTAATGTCTTCTTCAGCAGTTTGCAATTGATGGTAACCAAATTTCAAATCAATTTTAGAGAACACATTAGCTCCCTTTATCTGATCTAAAAGATCATCAATTCTAGGCAAAGGATAACGATTCTTAATCATAACCTTGTTCAATTGACAATAGTCAATGCACAACTAAGTGATCTGTCCTTCTTCTTTACAAAGGTAACAGGTGCTCCCTGAGGGGAAACACTAGGATGAATGAAACCCTTTTCTAATAGTTCCTTTAACTGGATACGAAGTTCCTCTAACTCCTGAGTTGTCATTCTATATGGAGCTCTAGATATAGGCTCTGCTCCAAGAACTAAATCAACTCCAAAATCAATATCCCTCTTTGGTGGCATTCCAGGTATATCATCAGGAAACACATCAGCGAATTCCCTAAGAATAGGATGATCATTAAGAGATATCTCTCGACTCTCACCTTCTTCCAAATCAGTAACTGTTGTTGCAAACAGTTGACAACCCTGACAAAGGAATCTCTTTAATTGCATAGCAGATATCATCCGTAAAGAGATAGGTCTTTGAACACCTATGATTTCCACTTTTGCACCTAAATCATTAATGCAACTAACTATCTTAAGTCGCCAGTCAATCATAGCATGATGAGATGCTAACCAATCCATACCTAAAACTATATCATATGATTCTAAAGGTGTAACATGTAGATCCACTAAGGTACTTAACGAACCAATTTTAAGTTCACAATTATGTACAATGTTCTCTACTACTACTTTCACCCCAAAGGCAAATTCTACATGCCACTTACCGCCTTGCTTTACTACCACAAGACCACATCGCTCAACAATGGTAGGTGAAATAAAGGAGTCGGTAGCTCTGAAATCAAAAAGAATGGAAACACTAACACCATGTAACTTACCTGAAGGCTCAACCACTGTGTTCTGGTGATCGACTTGGCAGTTATCAACCGCAGCATAAACTGTATATTTTCATCCTGTATCACCCACTGTAGGCTCTAAAATTGTAGGTCGAGGCCTAAAACCAGAAGAACCTCTCATCAGACACTGCTTAGCAATGTGTCCCTACTGACCACACGAGTAACAACCAATGCCTCTACCAAATCCTTTACCACCCGAAGGTGCATTGGATTGCTAGAAACTACCTCTATTGATAGTAGACTGAGCACTCTGAGTAGGCTGATCCTGTCTATTGTGCTTGTTGCGCCACCAGTTGCGGTTCTTTCCTGAGTACGGGCTATTACCTTCTTGTGGTTGTGGATTATTATTCTTTTGAGGTGTACATTATTGCTATTACTGCCCACCCTTAGAGGGTGTTTTTTGGTTCCTAGAAGAACCCCCTATCTGTGCCTGTCCACCCCGTGGACTAAAACTTGTTGCAGGAGCACTACCAATCTGTACTCCTGTGTGACCACCTAATGCCATAACAAGATTCTCTTCCACTATACAAGCCATCTCCACAAAAAATTCCATAGTCTTTGGCTCAAAGACTCTAACTCCACCACTAATGTAGGTGGAGCTTCTGCTTCTCCAGGCGCCACCAAGTAGAGAAAATTTTTCTCAGATGCGTGATAGCACATCTCACACGGGTATTGCTACCATATGGGTGCATGGTGAAACATCTACCCAAGTTCAATAGCCAGGTCTCTGCCTCCAATCCACCTTCTATACCATCAAAAGTAGGAGGGTGTGCCCTCAATAAATCTCGCATGTGTCCTATAGTAATAGCATCCTGATGCACTGTATCATCTACTCTCCTTGGAGATCTATCACACTCTCTAACTAACTCCTGCTCAACTTCCTGTCTAGGTCCAAGTCGAGCTAGGACCTCCTCTAATAAATGGCGTATCTGTGAACCCTCTACTCCTGACTGTTTAGGATTATGTCCCTCATTCCTCTGATCCAACAACTCTGCCTAATCAATCTGATGAGGGCTCAGAGGGTGAGTAACCTAAGGGATTGGCCCTTGGCCTCCACCTCGACCTCTACCATGACCTCTACCATGTCATCTAGGCATGATCCTACACATGAACAATAACGAGTCTCAAATAATAATCAACCAAGGCTAACAAATAGCAACACTACATACTAGGTCAACCTAATGGGCTCGCAATTACCACTTTTTATAATGAACATCAATGTCTATGTTCATAAAATCAAATGTCTAAACACCATGCAAAACCACGTACACAACCTTAGTCGACATAATAATTCTACTTAATCAATCACAACTCCCATGTTATACAACTTGTTTGGAAGACTTGTACATCTAAGACATTCCCAATTTTCCCAATAAAGAAATAGGATTTAAAGAAAATTGAAAAATAAAGAGTCTACATTAGGATCTACTAAATCCAATCAATAAAAATATGATGTACAAAACTAATCATCTAGAGTTTAATTTATCTTCCATTCAATATGAAAATCAAATCTATACTTAGCTCAATAACATATCCGCACATTAAAACATGATCTTTATAAACTCAAGATTATTAATTTAATTTTTTTTAAAATCACTTATAATAAATTAATTATGAAATATCTCATTAAAACATGATAACACTTCCAAATTTTCTTAACATTAAATAAATATATAATTATAAATATTATATATATATATATTATATATATAATATATATTATATTATTAATATACATTATATATAGCATATATATATAATAAATATAAAATATATAATTATTAATGCCAATAATTACAAATTGAAAATCCGCAAAAAAATTTAAACTAAATGTTAGGGCTTTAAGCCCTATCCTTACACAGCCCGTGCTGTAGGTAGGGCTGCCTTCGCAGCCCGCCCCACAGGGCTCGGTTGCGAAGGTTGAGCCGAGTGCTGCCCGCGAGGGCAGCGTTGGGCTCGGCCCTCGCTACCGTCCCCCTGCGGGGTTGGCCGCAGGAGCCCCACCTGAGTGCTTCGGCTCTCACATTTCAATATATATTTTCCAAAATAAATTTATATAATTATAATAATGGACGATGATTTGATAAATTTTATTTATTTAAAATGTATTTCCAAATCTGCCTATATGGAATTTTGAAAAAGAATTTCTCACAATCCAATTTATATATGATAATATATATATATATATATACAAATTCACACAGTTTTCCTATGAGGAAATAAAGAAAATTCTACAGGGTTTTCTTAAGGGGGAAATTATAAAATTTCAACTGGGTTTTACTGGAACATATGCACAAGAATTTCCAATCAAATACTAATTTACCCCAAAGGTTTCAAATTAATTTTCCCATTTAAATGATTTCCCTTCACTAAATTTAACTCAAATATTTTCTACAAAGAAGGAAGTTTTCATAAAACAACAAATCCTTACAAAAAAAGAATACAGTAAACAATTTTTTTCCCGAGAAGTACTGGGATTTTAATTAAATGAAATTTCTTTTCACAGAAATTCTTTTCAAAAACAAAAAAATGAAAAAAACAAGCGAAATACCTATTTTCCTTAGCTTCAAAAATCTATCTGGTGAAGAATAGCTTTGCCTGTAGCTTCCAAAGCCTTTCCCGAACACAAATTCCCAAATATGCCAAAATCTCAATCAGAGAACTTCCAGAAATATACAACAATATAAAAGGAAATCACAAATTCTTTGAAAACAATTTTAACAGCACCCTATTCTTTCAATTTCCTTGAAGAAAAGGTAATCTGTTGTTTTTCCCAAAATCCCAGATAACCTCCGAGAAAATCCTCCACCCAAAAAGGCAATTAATTCAACTGGCACACATGTCGAGAAGAAACAAATATCTTTCAACAACCTCACGACAATCATTCATTTCTTCCTTATCAAAATTTAAATGCCTTTTTAAAAGAATTTAAAATTTCAATTTTCCAAATACAAATTTTCCCACATAACAATTAATTTAAAATTAAATCTATTCACATAATTAAAACTATTTTAATTTAATTAAATAAATTTAATCCCAATAATTAAATTACTTAACCAAACAAACTAATTAATTAATTAAATAAAATGTAAAACCTTATTTTTCAACATTTAAAATTAATTTAAAACAACAGTAAATTAAAGTATAATAAACTATCATAAAATTGACAAAATTTTCCTTTCAAGCAATTGATCCAATTAGGGACAAACAAGACCACCAAAGACTCCAAACTAAAAGTGACAATATACTATGACTGGGTTAAATACTAGACTAGGATAAACCATGTTACTACCTCCCAATCAACATTTCCGTTGAGTCTTGACACGCTTAGACCTGAGTAACCAGGTGGAGTCGGTGTCATGTACCTACAATCCTGTAGCTAAACAAATAACATGCATATATATAATCCATTGTACAAACACACCGTGTGAAGAAAATCATGGACATCACAGGGTACTTGCAAGTGAGTGATGCAACTCCATTCTCCACACCAATACACGTCACATCAGACTGACAAATTAAATAACAGTTAGTCCATCATAAACATATATATATATATATATAGCAATGACATCTAAAGGAAATATCTATGCTATCACAAAGCATGTCAGAAATCAATTATCACCATACAATGTATCATCATATCACAAAGTGAATCCACTGTCGCTCAAAATCAGCGATCAAAATATCCAAACCAAAGTACCAAAGTCTAACAGTGTGAAAACATGCAAACATAAAACATAAGCATAAATGGAGGGGTACTACACAAACACCTACAAGATATAACGAAAGTATGTAGGGTGCAAAATATAGTAGAGGAAAATATCGCTCTTAGGCTGTTGGCTACCTCTTTCAAAGGAAAATCCTTAAATTGGTATTGATATTTGGCTTCGGGCTCTATTATCTCCTGGGACCACCTTGGATAAACGTTGTTTGAATGATTTTGGGAAAAGGGAGATTGTTCCTCACTATTACATCAATTGATCACCATCAAAAGGGCCCCGCAAGAGGCCATGAGTGATTTCAACCCCAGGTTTGATAAAACATGGTAGAAAATTCATGTGACTGCTTAGCCCCTAGATGTGATGCAATTCATGTTCTATCTGAAGGCTATCAATTTAGGCATCACAGTTATGATAACTTCCATGGGAGGAGATATCTTGCCCGATGCATATGAGGTGGTAGTGTGCATGAAAAATAGTCTAATCAATGTTGGGAAGCTCCCACCATGACCCCCTATTCCTATGTTCATAGAACACTCTAGAAAATCTCGAGAAGAAGCTTCTCCAAGAAATTTTGCTATGCAATTGACATCAGGCACTCCGTAGTCCATGTATGTGTATCCTGCCACAAAATTCAACATGTCGGGCTCCAACTCAGTCATGATGGATATTAACAACATGAAGAGTTTCATGTGGACTTTTGCTAATGAGTTGGCTATCATTAAATGGCAGCAGACAATGCCTCCAAAGCTGAGCACTCAGACCTAGTCAGAATCAAGCCATCCTATCAACAAAATACATACCAAGGGCTTTCCCAAGGAGGAGACCAATAGACGACATTCAAAAACTAAAAATTTCCAATTACCATGCCACTTTAGATGTTAAAGAACAGCCAGAGTAGAGAAATGATCTTAGGTTGGAACAATTTGATGAAAGAGGAGAACATATGGTGCTTCCTATGCAACAATAGCCATATGCCCTAAAATTGTCCAAGGGGGAATATACAACAAAAGATAGCAAAATGAAGAAGCAAAGCTGTGCTCTCGAGTGTGGATGAATATAGGTCTCCTAAAATAGAGATTGCTCATTTTAGAGCAAAAATACAATGGATGTCCCTAGAGCAGGAGCTAGAAATTGAACTCGATTAAGTGTTGTTCTCATGGATGGAGGAAGAAATACATAGTATTCGCAAATGAAACCTTGATGACTAGCGCTCCACAAGTATAGTGAGATTACAACACAAGGTCTAAAAAAAGGCTCACTAGAGAATATGTGCAACAACCTCCGTCACAACCTCAACCACATCTAACTCTGGCGCAAGATGTGTCACA
>VDFB02344548.1:0-25906 GCA_007258455.2 Sequoia sempervirens | reverse complement strand
ATTGGCTATTGTAGTAAAATAAACTAAATTTAATCATCTATATAAAAATGAAAGGATTCCAAAAGAACCAGTGAGGAGGTGCAAAATGAAGATAATTTCATGTATAGATAGTATCAAATTTGTTTGATTTCTATTGTAATTACTAATTGTTTAAAAAAGTAATAAGTATGTTGAGATTTAGTGGCATGAGATTCTTAAGTATATTTTACTAATAAAATGAACAATTATCTTATTTATACAAAGAAAGTGCATAAAAAAGCTTAATAGTATTAAAAATCACTATGGTAGAAAATAGAAGTATTCATCATTATGTTGCATAAATGACCATGAATTAGTTATACTAAATCGTATTTCAAAATGAATGGATCCCTAAAAATAATCTATGAAATTGAAGACTATGATGCTATAATATTAACATGATATTTAATTTACTACAATTAATATGATTTTTAAACTTTCAATTTAACAACTTCCTAAATTAGTGATAGAAAATATTGGACCCATAGCATAGTGTTATCATTCATAAGAGTAAACATTCTTTTGGAACATGAAGTGGAAGATTAGATTTGAGGAAACCAACTAACAATTTTATGCATTATACTTTACCCACCAATGGTATAATAGCATTTTGTAATTAGACCTACAATAATTAAAACAAGTGAAATGCTTCTATTTTTTGATAGAGTATATTGATAATTTTTATTATCATTTATATGAGTACTACATGGAGGAAAATGATAGTGAACCTTCAAAAATGGTAATCTAGATATTCTAATCAATGGAATAATAATATAAATGCATTAGGAGAGTTGTAGGGGTCATCAAATTGATTACATGGAATCATGAACCAAGCAAACTGTAGCACTCCTCTGAATTGGTCTTTCTGGATTTTTGGTGTAAGTGTTATTTGTGACTTTGTTGATAATTATGCCATTGGATTATCTAGTAAACTTAATGCTTTAAGTGGCCTTGTTCAATTAGCTAATTAAATTAAATTGCTATGGCAAGAGTAAATGTTTTATTATTAATATAGTTAGATTTTTGAACGAATGCGATTAATTAAATTATTAAATTAATTTGAAGGTTTATACCATTATTTTAATTAAACAATGAATAATTAAATAAAATACAATAGAATATTAATGTAATTATTAATAAGGTTAATTTTAAATTTAAACATAATTAATATTAGTAATTATAATTACAATTTAAATATGGGTATTGCCAACATTATTATTATTACTCTTTTAAAAAGAAAGGAAAATATTCTTAAAGGAATCAAAAGCCCCACGTGCCTTCTCAATGTTTCTTTATTTGCATGCATGACAAGCGCGGAGTCTGAAGGAGAAGGGAGGGAAACTTGGTGACACCTGTCAATTGCATTTGCTTGAAAGTTTCTTAATCCTTTTCATCAAATGGGTTTCCTTTTGGGAGGGGCATATTCGGCAATCATAGCATTTCAAGAGATCACATTTCTCAGAGGCATCCTATCAGATAGAATACGCGCCCTTGTCTTTTCTTCCCTCCTGCATACAGGTCTAACAATGCATTTGCAATGTCTATCAACTACAACATCTATCATGGTTGTCGCTCCTCCAAACTCTGTCTCACTGGTAATGACCTTTAACTTCTCCTTTTTGGCGTATCTGCAACCTAAAAATAAGGTTTTGACGGTAATTTTAGGTTATGTTTATTAAAATGAAAATTGCAGCCAATATTCTAACAATGCGCACATTTAGGTTTTCACATTACTGGCATCCTTTACTCTACGTAGTTAAAATATAATACCCACCTTCCCCTGATGATTGCACACATTCAACAATCGTTGCATTTCATTCCATGAGATGACATCTCCTTGAGGCATTCTGTGAAACAGTTCACACACCTTGTCTATGCGCCACACTTTGCATACATGTCTCCAACATAGCTTGCAACTACATCATCTGCCAAAATCTCTCCTCGTTATGCTTTGGAGGATGTCCATATCCTATTCCAAGCTCCAAGTTTGGTGCAGGTAGAGTGGATGCTAGCAATGGTTGTGGAATCTGTGAAAACTTGAGATAAGTTGTTGGCCACACTTTCAGTGATTTGTTTCTTTTGCTATTCTAGAATAGGGTATACACGTATTTAGAAGTCAGTATCAAGTGCTCCTCATAGACATGGATTCCCATCGAGTTATCTAAATGACAAATTCTCTGCACAATTAGTCTCTTCATATTAGAGGATTTGTATTAGCAAGAATAACCTTGGCATCTAGAAATAATTACAGTTATTTGAACTTTCCTGGCTTAAATTTATAGGTTCCAATTAGCATGCATTCCATAAGGAGTTACAATTGAAATCAAGAGAGCTAAAATTCAATTTCTCTTTCACAACACTATAAAGAAACATAGAAAAGTTCATTAGAGTCTCAAAAACAGAACTTTAATCTACCAAAAAGCATCTTTATCCAATTTGAATGAGAATTTAGTAGCCACTTCATAAGGATGCCTCAATCTAATAGTTATTACTTGGATTTTCTTACTGTATAATTCTTGAGTTTCATATATTGAGCAGTTTAAGTTTTAAAATTCAACTAACAGATATTAGCATGTGCTAGACATTCTTTTGACCGGATTCATCAACTATCAACTTTTCAAAGACCAAACAACCATCATTCTATTATTTTGGTTTTAGTTTATTTTTACTAAATTACTAGTGATCATAGTATACCATTACACTTTATTTACACTCTTTTATGATATTATTGAAGTAATTAGAAAATAAAGTTTGGGTTTATCCACAAATAGTAATTGCAAATATATAAAGAAAGAGAGAATTCATATAAGCAGATTTTTTTTACAATACTCTTATACTAAATGATGCGTTGTGGTATACATAGCTATAAATAGACATTAGTTTATATATTTTACCTATTATTATTAAATAGATGTATGTTTATATTTTATGACCTAGAAGGATAAGAGTATGGTTTGAATAAGAATTCTAATTGGATTGTAAGATTATTAAGTGATTTTGATTATCTTTTAAATATTGTTTCCTTTACAAATGTTTCAATAATGATTTGTTAATATAAGTGGATTTTAATATGTATAAATTAATTATGAATTGTGATTACTAAAGAATTCAATGTCATATATATTATGGGTCTTAGTAATAGGATACTTTTGTCTAGGTGAATTATGAAATTGTATAGATAGAGAAGTGAGGAGAATAAATAAGGAAAAGCATAGGATTATTTATATTTCGATAATTGGAGGGGTTTGATTAAATAAATTGAGTTAGATGAGTAATTTATTAAGAATATAGAGGATGATGAATTAGCTAACCTCAAAGTAATTGTTTTGTTATAGTCAGATAAATTAAGTGGTCTTAGTAGGTAAAAGAGTAATAGAATTAAAAAACAGAGGTTTTTGATTTAGATAAACAAAAGTAACAATATAGTAACAGATTTGGAAATTATTAGAAAGGGAAGAATACGTTTTCTTTAATTATTTTTCATAATGAGCATAGAGATAAAGTGCTAATGAAGATTTATCAAATGTTTATTTATAAATATAAGTTTACATGTGTTTGTATTAAAGTGATAAAAGTAAATTAGTTTACCCTTTGTGATTATTTGGTTATTAATATATATTGGAAGTTGAACAAAAGAGATATTGATTTAGATATAATCTATACTAGTGTACTTCTTTCCGCTGGGGCATCTGAATAAATCAGAGAATTTTTGAATTTTGATAGCGGAAAGTTTATTCTTTGAACCAACGCAACAAGTACATTGCTTTAAAAAGGGGTAAAATGTAGACACGTGAAATTAGCATCATGCACTTAACTGATTCATATTCATTCAATCATCAAATGAATCAAATTTACATTCATCCATTCATCAGGTAAATCAAATTCATTAAATTCAATCTCCTAAGGTTATCCATTTAAATTAAATAAATCAACTTTGTTTAATTTAAGTCTCACATCCCCCTTTTAATTAAATAAACAAAACTTTATTTAATTGAACCCCAAATTCATAATCCATCCTTTTTATTTAAATAAATCAAAGTATTTAAGTCAAATGGGTCAAAAGAATCTATCATCATCTTAACTAATCTAATCCTAATTAATCCAATCTAACCACCCATCACATCCTCTAGCTTTTCCCACTTGCACCAATAAAACATTTTAATTCATTTATTAAAATCATCATTTTCCCTCAACAAAGCATCTTTTGAGAATATTCCTCAAGTTTGAATTTGAAAAATAGTTGACTTGTCCCTTCCAACATGGTAATAAAACCCCTCTTACATGTCCCCCACTTGGCATTTAAGTCCCTTTTTCTCCCTCCAACAAGCCAAATTTGAAATTTGAAAAGGCCAACTAATCTCATTTATTGGCACATTGACCAAAACTTGCACATCCTCCATCCACACACATTTGGAAAAATGGAATCTTGTAATTTGTGGATCTTTAGTCCCACATTCACCCATTTTGCATGTCTCTCCATCATTCTCTCTTATAAATAGAGAGCTCATCCTTTGCATTTGATCATCCACAACTTGAGTATTTGCATTATAGTCAAGAATCACACATCTCCATCATCAAGAACTTATCAAGGAGTTGGGAAAGGGCTACTTTCCACATCAAAGTAGCACCAATCCTCCTATAGAATGTTGGTTTGGTCATTAGAATAATGTTTCATTATATTTTTCTTCTTTTCCATTATTCTTGTGTTCAATTGAATTTTATAGGGAACCTTGGGTTTGTTTATTTCGAATTGACTAACAATTAGTTGTGGTCATTGTTTGATGAACATGCAGATTTGGGGTTCATAGGTTGGATAAGGAGAGACAAAAATAAAACCTAAATCTATCAATATTCTACTTGCTTATAGGTGAAGCTAAAGGCACATTCTTCATAATTAACAAAATTATACTTTTTAATTAATATTAGCATAGAAGTAACTCTAATGTGATAAAAATTATGTAAATGCATGATTACTCTTCCTTGTTGGTGTAAATAAAGTCTTGTACCTAGTTCATTCATTACTAGGGGACTTATTTACACATGTTAAGTTTACTTAGGTCATAGGAAGGAATCTTTCTAGAAGATGCTAGTTGTCATTAGTTGTTATTTTATCCTTTGACAACTACTACATGTGAACCTAGGTAAGTGTGATTAGTTGTCACATGTCATATGATTAAGAAAATTGTCATAATCCTATGACATCTTGCATCTCACCTTGGCTATATAACCAAGGGGTTCCTCTCATTTGTAATCAACAATCATCTCATATCATTGACATTGAATATAGTTTATTCTTGTCATATTCTTCTCTCTCTTTTATGCTTTCCATTTGGTACATAGATCTTGGCATCCATAGCCAATTCTAACATGGTATCAAAGCGGGTTGGGTTCCATTGGAGAGTCTTTTTCTAAAGAGAGATTCCAGATTTGGGGGTGTTCCATTCTTGGCTCTTTGTTGTAGGTTCATATTAGAGCTTGCTGGTGCAAATCTAAGCTCACCATTGCATCTAGAAGGTTTGAGAAAGTCAATTTTTCCTTTTGTTTCATCCAAATCGAACATACGAGGCCAAATCTTGGAGGGTTTGAAGTTGAAGAGTGGTTGCTAGATCGAGAAGGTAGCTACAATTTTGGAGCATTTTGGGTCAAATCCAACTCTATCATCACATCCAAAAGGGCCAAAAACCCTAAGATCAACTGTCAATTCATCCATTTTGGAGCAAGTCATCTGGTGAGGCAAAAAAAATTTGCTCAAGGAGCCATACGACCCCCCAAGCATCATTATTGTAGTCGGTACAATTTTATTAAAAAAGAAAATGTTATTTTCTGCAAAATAATTTTTCAGAATTTGTTTTAAATAATTTCACAGTTTTTATATAAAATTCATTTGGAATTTTTTTCTTTAAAACTTTAAAAAAGCAAAGAAAATTGTCTACGTTTTTTTTCTGGCTGTAGTACAAAGTACCATAGACGAGTGTACCACAGCGTACAAGGTCTACCACGTGGTAGCATCTCCATGGTCGGTGGCTCCATACTCAATCGGTGACCAAATTCCTATCAGTAGCAGTTCAAATTACTTCACCCTATGACATTCATCAAATCCGTGGCCATTCTTTCATCGGTCTTTAGAAAAATTGGTGGCCGGTATTCTAAAAAATATGGCATTCAAAGTTCATTCTAATGGGAATAATAGAAGATTCCATAGAATATTCTAGCCAAGAGCATATTCTATTGAGGAGGAATATTAAGCACAACGGTCAAACACCCATCAAATTCAAGCCAAGGAATGCACTTTCTTTTGACAGGCCATGATCCGTCAAATGTAATCACTTAGTTTGCTGACATCAATAGATTCAAAAAAATTTCCCCCCTCACTATTTGCATTTTGGTTTTCATAAGCGAAATTTGAAGCTCAATATCTAGGTCATTTTGGCTCCTTTTTTCGAGCAATTTTTTTTGATTTGGGATAATTTTTTGTGGTCTACATAGTGGTGCAATCATTTTTTGTTTGTTTTGGTGTCTGGTTTTTCTAGAAATTTCATAGTTGTTGATTCTTCGTCCTCATTTTGGCAACTTCGGGAGCTCATATCTTGCTCCTATGGTAACATTTTTGGGTGTATTTTTTTGTGAAAGTGCATGATTGGTATGATCAGATTGATCTCATTGTATACCAAAAATTATACTTGATTCTATGGCCTATTTTGGCATTTTCATGTACCAAGATCAAAGACCACTTCACTATTTTTGGCAAGTGGCAACTGTAAACAAACTAAATATAAAGTGCCAAATCATATATTGCTTGGGGGGTTTCTTGATTGAGTGATTTGGGGGGGTAATATTGTAGTGATTGCTAGCATTCTTTTGCTTGGTTTGTGTTCTTGCAATGGGGAAATCTCAAATTGAACCCCTACTAAATCCACATAATTATGCTACATGGAGAAAATTAGTATGGAACTATCTCATGATGAAAATTCTAATAGGTCATCTAAAGGACACAATTCAAAAAGCTACTAATGCTATAGAATTGGTAAGGTGGGAGATTGATCATGAGGAAACACTTGGATGCATATGTTCATTAGTGACATTTTATTTGCAATTTCATATTGAATCATGTAATACACCTAAAGAAGCATGGGATACTTTTGAGAAATTGTATGGTAAAATAGATAAGATTAGAGGTTATGAGATTGATAATAATTTGATGAATCTTGATCCTAAATTTTTTGACCACATCCAAGATTACATCTCCAAAATCAAGCAACTAAGAACACAATTAAAAGAATGCAGTGTTGAAAAAGAGGATTTACAGTTGATTTTGAATGTGTTATCCAAGCTTGGTCCTAAGTATTTAGTGTTTGTTTTTGGCTTTCACACCCATCAAATTTCTATTGGAGCATCATATTTTGATCCTAAGTTTGATGACTTTGAAAATCTCCTAATTCAAGAGGAAGCTAAGTTAATGAACATGGGTCTAATCAAGTCTTCCAAACCACAAGCATTGGTGGCTAATGAGTCTAAGGTACAGAAAGAATCAGGGAATCTTGATAAGAAGCAAAATAAGAAAAAGAACAAGCCACATAAAGAATCAGAATCCTCATCCTCAAAAGGAGAAACATCAAAGAAGGAAAGGCCTTTTGTGCATATTGCAAGAAGGATGGACATAAAGAACACTATTGTTATAAGAAGGATATTGATGAGTTAAAAAATCTTCTCAAAAAGAATCACATTGATTTTCCTTCTAGAATGCCTGAATCTTCTTCTCCTTCTACTTTAAAACAGTCTAAAAAGGACAAAGGTCAAACATTAGGATATAAAGGAAAAGATCTTTGTGCTCTTTCAGGTCTAGGATCAAGGAGATGGCTTCTAGATTCAGGAGCATCACATCATATGGCATCTTCACAAACTATCTTCTCTTCATTTCAGCCTTGTACTATGTCTCCTATCTTGATGGGAAACAATACATACATGAGTGTAATAGGGAAGGGATCCATTAGCATTGGGGACAACACTTTTTAGGATGTCTTGTGTGTTCCTCATTTGATGAACAATCTCCTTTCCATTTATCAGATTACACATGGTGGAGATGGGAGAACTGTGGAGTTCACTCCTGATTCGATTATCATTTGAGACTTGGAGAATCGAGAGATCATTGCTATTGGGGTGGTTAATCATTCATCTCAATTATACACCTTTGCACGGTTTGCTTCTTATGGTGACAATGTTCCTTCAACTGTTGATCACATACACCATGATTCAGAGGAGACATTTGGCTTCTTGAACTTGGGAGTTCTCATATTAGATCCAATCCTTGAGCCATGCATTCTATCTCCTCCATCTACTGTTGTACCTGAGAACACTTGTGATTCAACAATTTTGGCTCCTTGTGATTTAGTGCAGTAGGATATTCATTATCTTCCAGATATGGCTACTTTGGATGACTTCCTGATAGGTATTTTAGACTTGTTTGTGGAATCTCATCTTGTCGATTTGGGATACATCATTGATAGCATTCATCTTCTCTTTGATGGAGAAGAACCTTGACCCTCTTGTTCATTTTCTACATGATCATTCTTCATAGATTGGTGTGAGTGTGGATACTTTTGGACAACGTTTGTAGGAGGCTTCTTTGTCTTCAGAGGTGATATCCTTGTCCATGGATCATGTTCTACATTCATCTCTACTAGATGTTGGATTGTCCTCTTTAGCAGTGTGGCCTAGAATGCTTGTTTGGAGTGTTTCAACTTTCGAAATTGACATGGAGGTACTTGAGCATGCTTCAGAGACATCATCATACACCATCCATCTTCTTATGGGGGGGTCCTTTTCCTCACCTGGGGTTTTTACCTTCTCATTCTTCTGTAGACACGTGAAATTGACATCATGCATTTGATTAAGTCATATTCATCCATTCATCAAATAAATCAAGTTTATCTGGTCAATCTCCTAAAGTCATCAATTTAAATTAAATAAATCAATTTGATGCTAACATCACCCTCCTTGATTAAATAAATCAAATATTTATTTAATTAATTTTGAAATCACCTTCTATCCCTTTTGATTTAAATAAATCAAAGTATTCAAGTCAAATGGGTCAGAGCATCTTAATCATCACCTAAGCTAATCTAATCCTGATTAACCTAATCTAACCACCCATCACTTCCTCTAGATTTTACCACTTGCACCAATAAAGCATTTTAATTCATTTATAAAATCAACATTTTCCATCAACATGACATCTTTGAGGAATATTCTTCAAATTTGAATCTCCCCCAAATTTGACATGCACATCCAACAAGGCATTTATGATCCCTTACATGTCTCTGACATGTCTCTCGCAAAAGTCAAATTCAGCATTTAACTCTCAATTTCAAATCTGAATCTACCCCTCTTTGGCACATTGACCAAAATGTGCTCATTCTTCAACCTATCACAAGTTGACAAGTGGCTTCATCTCATTGGCCAAATATTTATCCCACATTTCTCTCTCATAAGAATTATTTCAACTTAAGAATCTTTAAATAGAGGCATCATTCTTCAAAAAATCATCCACAAACCTCATGCAAAGTCACTCTCTTGAATTAAGAACTGAATTTTCCCATCTTCATAGTATCTTCATATCAATTTCATCACATAGCTTATCCAAAGGGGTTGAGAAAGGGCTTTTTTCCATATCAAAATAGCACCAATCCCACTATAAGATGTTGGTTTGATCATTGGAATAATGTTCTATTGTGTTTTTCTTACTTTTGTGCTTTATTTTCGTTATTCTTGTGTTCAAATGAATTTTATAGGGAGCGTTATATTTTCCTTGTTTAAATTGACCAAATGTTAATATTTGTCTTTGTTTCAGCAATATTTGTAGGTTAGTGCTCACATTTTGGCACCCACCATGTTTTATAGACATGAATGAATGTCCCAGCATGTGATGCCTTGTTTGCAGCCTTAAAAGTTTTTATTCTATGCTTTCTGTTTTTAGTGTGTGTTTTCAACTGGTACACTGCCATCTGATTTGTTATTTAAGTAGGTTCACTTATTGCTTTACCTCATAGTTGCTAGGAATTATGGATTTATGAGCTGACTTCACTTTTTACTTGCAACGTAGTGTTTTATGCCATATTCTTGCGTAGCAAATAAGTCTCATTTGACTTATTTTCAAAGATTCTATGCACAACATATATGGTTTTATATGGTTTTAAGTGTTTCCATCTTCTAAATCCAATTCAATTGCTACCTTCCTTATCCATATTTTAGCATAGCATGTCTTGAAATTTGCACTGGCTTTTAAACCATAATATTGTTTGCTAACTTTTGGTTAGAGGGAGCTGTAATATCTGTAGATCTACCCATTAAATACCTCTATATTGATTTCTTTTTCTTTTATCTTAAGCTCATTTTGAAATCAGAGGTCAAAGAAAATTTATGAAGAGAGGATGTGATGCCCTATCAACAAATAAACGATGGAATACCCCACTATTTTCACATGCCAACACTATCTCATGAACTCGGCTTGCATTAATGTTTAAGCTATGAATGAGATAGTGGAGTACAATTCAGAATAGTTGGAGTCCATTGTTAGATGTTTCATTTATTTGTGCATATTCTCCATGCATCGTCAGTCAAGGTAAAAAAATCCCAAGAAATTTGATACACTGCTTTTTGCCAATATGTCACTATCATTTGCTCCTACCTACTATTATTGACATGAGATAACATTATCTTCTTGTCTAGTTTTTCTTGTAATGCAAGTTGTCTTTACTTTATTAAAAAAAAACCAAAGTCGTGTGGCAACCATTTCTATTTTACTAATGGATTTGTAAATTGAAGTATGGTATTACATGAGGCGTTGTTGTAGCCTATGGCAGAGGCATTTGAACATTTGAATCTTTGAATAAATATTTCATACTATGGATAGTTCACTTAGATAGAATGAAATGATACATTCCCATTTCATTTATAGTATGGCATTCAGATTTCTTTAAGACAAAATGTCTGCACCTCAGAGAATAAATAGTAAAGTGTGGCTGCATGAAGAGAGGTGTAAGTCTAATGCCTGGCACAGTCAATGCTTTCCATGAGGCGACATTCCTTTGAGGGATTTTGTTCTTACGCTTGGCGCAATCAATGCTTTCGATGAGGTGACATTCCTTTGAGGGATTTTGTTGTAATGCCTGGCATAGTCAATGCTTTTCATGAGGCAATATTACTTTGAGGGATTTTGTTAAAAGGCTCATGTACCTACATTTTTGTTTGCTAAAGTGATTCTATTTATAGAAGAGGGTTTGCATTTTATTTGACTCCACTTTATATTCTACGTTTTCTTTTATGTGTCATCCTGTGCATTGTATTATCTCATTACAACTAATATTTGCTAGATGTTAATATTTATAGGTCATAAATGACTTATGCATTTAGATATTCATAATATATGTAGCATACAAGCTTAGCATCTATGATTTTGATAACAATCATGTGAGAGAACTTAGATTTTAATAGTGGCATAAAATAGAAAAGAACGCCTTTGAAGCATGCATTAGATATGACTAATATGTGTTGATGCAGGTCTTAGATCTTAAGGTGCGGGATATCATCCTAAGTCTTGTTTATTCCTTTGCCAGGTAAGTGTAGTGGATGGGTGATAGTTTTGAATCTATGTTGAACGCCTTCATACCATTGGAATATTTGTAGCTGCTGGTTATTGCCTTTAGTAATGTCACTACTCCTTACCTGTTAAAATCTTTAATAATAACCCACTTGTAGCAAATCTTTGTCAAAAAATTAAATTGAAAATTCTGACAAAAATCTATGTAGACTTAATGAGAGCATTTGATTGAAAATGGGGAAGTCAGTGGATCGTGGCTACAAGTTAAGGACCATTTACTATGAGTATTTAATACTTTCTATTGTTTTTCACAAACGTAGCAGTTACTAAAAACATAAAGCTTATAGACTGCACCCTTGATTGCATTGTGGACCAAAATAGACCACTTTATTTGAATAGATGCCATTTAATGTCAACAGGTGTCATAAATCAAAGAGGAAAATGCTAGGGGAGAATAAATCTGTTAAAAGAAATAGCAATGTTAAACTATGTGTAGCATTAAAAATTTTACCCCACAAAGGCTGCAGGTAGTATATGATTATTACGTGAAGGAGAAGCAATCTTGGACCACCATCCAAAATATATTTTTTTGTTTTGGGAATGTCACTAATGCTTGAATGATGTATGGTACTCTCTTGATCTATTTGCATAGGTTTAAATCATTTTATTTTTTCTAAGGAGATCATCAACAAAGCTTTGTTGTGCATTATCAATGAATGATTTAGGCTTTCAAGGAAGGGGAACTCTTGCATTAAAAGTTGACATTGGAATCAAGCATTCAAATCGAGAGAAGGCAAGCAAATTGGAGTTAGAAAATTGATTGTTAAACTCAAAATTCACAAAGCATTTTTTAATGCTTAGAGCTTCCAATTATTGCTTTCTTAGGCCAACTAAATCATTTTTGGGTTTAAAATCAATCATTACTTTGTTTACTTCCAAAGATTGGGGTAGAAATTAAACCTTAGACATCTACTAGATTTCAATTTGGTCCAAAATTGAACAAGCAACCTCACACTCAACTTTGGTGCTTTAAAATGAATTCATCATTACTTTGAGGCTTAAAATGACCATATGTTTTTCATGTTTAGTAATCTCTTATTCAAATTAATCTCATCTAAAAAGGCGTATGCATTTCTCTCATGCTTCATAGTGATCTTAAGAATCAAAAGTCTTTTTGATAACATTAAGTTGCATAAAAGATTTCCTCCACACTTCATTTTGGGTCTAAAATTGAACAAAACATTGTGCTAGTGTGAGTGAGCTTATTGCATGTGTTCTCCCTTTATTTCTAAACAAGGTTCGATCGAACTATGAATAAGTTTATTTTCTTTTGTCTATCTTAGAGGGCCTTCCTTGGGGAAAAAGTACTCACCCAAGGGAATGACTCAACCGGTAACACTCTAAAGCCAAGAGTATTTCCAATTGGGATATAAGTGTGGGTATTGGAGTAAACACCAGTATCATGCGGTTGGCTCTGACAAGATGGATCCAAAAGGGGAATCTTGCCATATGGGTCAATCTCCATGAATGGAAAGTCCGAACTAGAACCCTTGTTTGTAGCAACCAACCAGTCCATCCAACGAGTTTATCAAAGTGGTGCATCAGAACTTAGATTCCAAGCTATATGTGATGTCCGGATCTTATCTAAATATAGAGGTTAAGACTTCATTCTAATATTATACCTTTATATTTTTCCTTTGGTTGCATGCAAATCATCTCTTCTACTATGATGGGCATGAGGCAAGACCACCAAGAAAAATGTACCAATTGATCTAGGATGTTATATTGCTTGTGAGTCAATTTGAAACACAAAGCAGCTTTGATCAAAAACATTGGAAAACCAACATTCAACATAAGCATCAAATCTCAAAGCCTTTAGGAGAAGCAAATATCCTTGAATGAATTCACATGTTATTGCTTGCCCTTGGGATTCGTATCCTTAGAGGCTTCTAAACATTTGGATTTCATTTCAATTTGCTCCTACTAAGGTCAATAGGTGTAACCTTTGCCCCCAAATTTCCTTGGTTTCTCGTGATAATACACTTCTCACAAGGGAAAGTTGAGACATTAGGACATCTAGATTCAAAATCTAATCAAGAGTGTGTTTGTGGTAAAACAAATTCATTAAGGAAATATTAAATCAATTGGACCCCACATATGTGCTTGGCATCTTTTGGTCATATGGTTTTCATGTAGACATTGGTCTTTTGATTTTGAATTACCTTTAGACAAAGGAATATTCTTCACTATCTTGGTATTGGAAAGAAGTCCTAGTTCATTTAGGATCAAATCAAACATTCAATTGGACCCCACATATGTGCTTGGCATCTTTTGGTCGTATGGTTTTCATGTAAACATTGATCTTTTGATTTTGAATTACTTTTAGACAAAGGCATGTTCTTCACTATCTTGGTATTGGAAAGAAGTCCTTCCTAGGTTCATTTAGGATCAAATCAAACATTTCAACCATCCCAAACATTTATCAAAATCCATCCCACTAAACTACTTTAGAGCTTTGGAAATGTCATTCTAGACTTGGGTAAATCATCAAAATCAAAATCACTTTGTTTAGTTAGGTGTATGTGAATGCATTCTTTCTCATACATTTAATTGAATTAGCACTCCTTTGAACGAGTTCATCCTAAGATAACATCTAACATCTTAGGGTTTATAAGTTCATTATCCAAATCAAACTAATCAAAATCAAACCCTAAGTCTAGCATTGATCCAAAGTTCCTAAACGTTCAAACTCATATCATTCATCCCTTTCATCCTTCATCTCATCATTGGTCCTAAGAACCTTAGAGGTCCCTTTTGCAACAAGGTCAGAACACAAGAGGAACATGGAATATAAACTTGATCCATACATCATGAGTAATCCAAGTCAACTAAGCTATCAAAGCCTTACAACACCGATTGATTATCAACACTCACATCTATACAAACCGTACATGGGATCATTACCATCGACAAAATGTCAATAGTACAAAAAATGTGAGTATGCCCAAATCGAAGTTTGGGACACCTTTTCCAATGGTAGATTTAAATCCAAGTCCAAACCTACAAATCCACCAAAGCAAACAATCAATGCATGAGCCTTCAAATGAACAATGTCATCCCACCAAATCCCTACTCCCAAATGAGGAATGTACCAAGTACAAGTTTTCCAAACATGAATCGACAAACTTTGGGATAAATATGTTTTAAATCATGAATATTGTTCCAAATCCAAACAAAATTTTAATGACTCCAAGTCAAGGTAACACCATGCAAAATCAAAGTTACCTAAATCGAGACAATGTTCAATTTCAACCTATCATGCCAAATCTGAACATCATCCCAAATCAGAACATTGTCCAAAATCAATTTGTCCATGATCCCATTCAAAAAACACAAGTATGAACCCCAAATTTGATTAAACAAAAACCAAATCAATTATATCAAGGGAGTCAAGATCAAAATCAAAATCAAATTTGGCAAGATCAAATTGCTACACTTACAAAAATAGTTGAGTCATTGCGCCAAGAGACATCTCCATCACCATTACCCATATCAATGCCATTTCTTGGTTTAGGGCTTCCCCCTTTACCTAGCACCAATCACTCCATACAAATGAATCCACCTAACACCAATCAAGCCATCACATCGTATCCTTTGAATATGCCATCGATATCGCACCAACAGATGGTATTCAATCAAGCAACAATGTTGATCCCAACAAATCAAAACATGGTCTCCCAAGGGCCTATCACCTTAGTCATTCCGACCATAATTCCTATCACCTCGATCACTTCAACCACCCCTATCACACCCAGCACTACATCAAACACAATTCCAAATCCACCACCACTACCACCAAAACCAAACACAACAAGACAATATAACATTGTGCTAAAAGCTCACTAGGCCTACCAAAAGGCCATCCAACAATACCTGGCCAAGAAACAAGCAACACAAGCTCAACAAGCTGCCCAAGCCTCTCAAGCTACCCAACAAACACAAGCACAAACATAGAAAATGATAACTATTGGGGATAGCGATGAACATTCAACCATTGGTGATAGCATTGACAATCTCCCCACCATAATTCTTGAAAGCAATGATCAAGATCTATCCATCAAAGAGCACATTGAAGATATTTCTATCTCATCCGAAGATCAAATCAACATATGTCAAGAGTCACTTTTCAATCATGATCAAAATCCACCAACCAACAAAGATCCAATTGAAGAAATGTCAACATCATTTGAATCTATGGTTGAAGACATTGGAAATCCCTCCACCATAATTGTTGAAAAAAATGATCAAGACCTCTCCATTGATGAACACCTTGAATATGTTTCCACCCCATCCGATGGTCAACTCACCATACATCAAGAGCCACTTTTTAGTGATCTATTTCAAGGAGTGTTAGAATTATTTGATCCCATTGACATAATCTACAATCTATCAACCGATGATCATATTGAAGATATCTCTACATGGCCTTATGAGTTAGAGTACATATCTCAAAATTTTATGCCAAAACATGATCAACGTCTTTCACCAAAGTCTAGCAATGTTCCTTTCCAAGACTTATTGACATCCTTCGACCTCATGGTTACAGATACTAAAGGAACCCTGAACTCGACACTTGAGGATATTGAACCACTTACCATGTCTAATGGTGACATCCAAGAACCCTTTGTAAACAATCCATCGTTTGAAACTAACCCATGTCAAGAACTTGATCCAAATCATGTCAAAAGCAACTCTGAAATCATTCAAGATCATGAATTTTTATCTTCAAGATACTACAATAATCTAATGGACACTCTCCTATCTATGCAAGATGATCATATCCATGTAGCATATACTCCTCCATCTACCCATGAGAGGCTTTCGATAGATGGACATGTAGATGATCTTCATTCAGAACAATATTCCTTTACTCCTAACATTATTACACAAAAAGAGCAAGTTATCGATACCTACAGCCAAACAAAGTTGTCAACATCAGGATCAGATATATCCAAAATATAGATTGAAGACATCATGTATGAAGATATCCAACATTATCCACTCAAGGACACCAATCAGATAGAACATGATGTTGCAGATTCAACAGAGCATCCAATCAAAATAACATCATCTACAGTGGTAATTTATCAAAAAATGCACTCTAAACAGGAACTCTCGAAACAAGCAAAATCAAAGCATGAAGGTACTACTTCCACAATACTGGGGGAAACTTCATCTTAAGCAAACGTCAACATAGGGAGCACGAAGAATCCTTATGATGAAACTAGTGTCAATACTACAACTAGCCACGTCAGGAATCTTCATCCACCCATCACCCCATCCATGAATTGGGACCAACGTCAAAAGAAGGAATTGAATCAAAGTACGAAGAAAGTTATCAAAGAAAAAGAAGATGAGAAGCATGAAGGACAAATCAAATACATATGGATACCAAAGAATACAAAGAAATATTATCCCTATCAAACTCCATCAGTCAAAGAAACTATGGGGAAAAATAAAAAAGGGAAAAGTACCCACCAAAGATGTCCACAAAATCAAAATCAAGATTTTCAAGCGATGTACAAAGTGTATCAAACTGTTGGTCCTAATTCCATGCACACTTTTGTATCCACCCATCATTGTTCATCTTCTATAGTTTGGAGAGTCAAAGATTCCTAGTTGACAACCAATCTATCTTTTATCCCTAAATACACTCCATCCACGCCTCCATGCATGATATCCAATTCTCACATTGACTATGTATTGGCAATGACCCTTCATCATAAGGATTCAAAAGGCACTCTATCACGATGTGCGTACCAAGACAAAGTCAACTCTAGTATCAATGAAGCAAATTAAGAATCCCAAAAGCTACATTGAAGTGCACGTATCTGAGCAAAGCAACTTCTTTAGGCAGGACACTGATGGCACATTATGACAGAAGCATCTACATCGACACCACTAGGTGGGTCAGCATAAATCTTTCAGAAAAATACAAAAAATCAAAAAATATGAAAATCCAAAAAAAAATCAGAAAAAAGGATTGAAAATAGTAAAGAGCAAAAAATCGTCCTCTAGCGAAAACCACTTCATGGCGATTTGGGCAAGACCATGATGAAAAGCTGGAAAAGAGGTGTCATGTGTAGAATCGAGCATCTACGTGCGCCAGTTTAGGTGAAAGCATCTCATCCCATCTGTAATAAATTAAGCATTCCTTCCAACTTATCCATAATAAATCCATTCATCCATAAACCATTGATCCAATCGATTTTCATCCATCTGCATCCATCATCCAAGTTATCTTGATCTTCATGAAATTTTGGGGCACACTTTACACTTTCTTACAATAAACATCTTGACATGGGTCATTTTCATTGATCATATCCTACCCAGTGTTATCTGAGCCATGAAGCATTATCCAATGAAGCATTCCTTCGTTCAAACACCTTATCTTATCACAAGATAATCCTTGGAATCCTTTGGGTTCTTACTATATCCATCCATCCATACACCTATCCAAGGATCCATCCATAACATTCCATACATTGCTAGACACTGGGGGCTAATATTTACATCTTGCTTCGAGAAAAAATATTGATATATATCCTCCAACTGGCTTATCCAAACATTGGAAAACGTGGAAACCAAATTGTTAAACCACTTGTGAGCAATAATCCAAATCACAGCTCCATGGCATATTTTGATGAGAAGACATTCTTTACCGCCTTCATCTTTCATCAAACACCAATCCAAGTAATCACTATTAGTTGCATCTAAGTTACACTTCAAACATCACATCAAATCATCCAAACATCTTTTGTTCCAAAACAAGCATCAACAATCTTGATCAATCGAATCCAATCAATCCAAAACCTTGGGATATCCTTCCTGATCATTGTGTTGCTTAACACTATCCTTGCATTGTTGTACATCCTCAACAATGTTATCATCATCAATCCTCATTAATCAATCCTTGCATTGTTGTGTATTCTCAACAATGTTATCATCATCATCAATCCATCGACCTGATCGATCAACTTTAGCTTGGTTTTCAAATAAAACCAAAAATAGAGCACTGATATCATCACACATATCCATATCCAAATTCACAAAATCATGCTTAAAATCCAAAAACATCAGGAAAAATAGAAAAAATCCAAAAACACTCAAAAATAAAAAAAATGTCAAAAACATTCCATCTGAACTATGTCGTCTTTGAGCTTAAATGTAGGCAAGGCTAATCTTTGATCATCCCTCAAGACACAAAATCCAAAAACATTTGAAAAAGTATCAAAATCCAAAAACGTAAAAAAAATGAAAAATCCAAAAACATTCATAAAATCTCACAAAACCCAAAAAACATTTAAAATTTTGGAAAATCAAAATATTTGCAAAATCTTCAAAAACACCAAAAATAGCCTCAAAACATTCCAAAAATGTCAAAAACATCCAAATATTTGAAAAAATCCATCCGTCCCATTTCTCTTTCACCCGCAATAATCAATCATCCATAATAAATGGATCATCACCTTCATCCTTTGGCAACACAAACAGAAACAATCACAACAGTTAGTAAAAATCAAACTACAAATGCAAAAATCAAAATTGAAACAACAAACTTTTAAACACAAAATCAAACTCTTGATCACTTTCAAACATGTCAGTCAACCTTATATCAACAGCCTATCAATCAACTTATCAAACCATCATCATCATATACAATGCATGTTCTAGGATATATCATTCCAACAATGGGCATCATTTTGGGATATCACTTGGATTCTTATCATATCAAAACACATCCCTCTGGCTGAAGGTATGAAGAACATTGGCTTGCTTGCATACTTGATCTCTTCTTTTGATCTATTTTATTGTGCTCATTATAGGGACTTCTCGATGATATTAGAATAGAGGATAAATAGAGAAATAGGAATGAGGCAACGATCATTATCCTTTTGTCCGTTGTGCTTGTTGGACATTCTTGTAAAATAACTTGGAAAATACTTGCTTTCTTAGGTATGTTCTAGCAAGGTTTCTGTATGTCAAGTGTGAACAAGAATATTCCTATCTGTTTGTTGAGTCAAAGTCCATCGCGACTAGGTACAATGCTATCCCGTTCTTTATACCTTGATGCATCATATCTACATGTGTAATCAAACATAAGGTAAGTATTCCCTTCTAAAATCCCAATCCTTGATAAGAAAATCATCCATCTATCAATCATCATTTGATCTTCATCATCTCTCATAAAGTTGGCTTGTTAGATCCTCTTGTCATCATCTAATTTCTTCTTTTCCGCACTAACATTGTGTCATGAATAGTTAATCATCATCAATAGGAAATCCATCTTGCATCCACAAACCATCAGTATTTTGCATATCATCTCACATGCATAATCATCATCATAATATAGATATTTTAGTTCAAGTATCTTATAAATCATATATATTTGAATAAATCATATAATCTCATCCATCTCACAACATATATCATCATCATTTGCTGTTTTAAGATAATATAGATCTGTTAGCTCAAGCATCTTAAACCATCTCATTTGCATCATCATCCATAACCATCCATTTTGAACTTCTTTATCGCGAGATTGACCCTCAAATTGAATCTTTTCGCTTGATCTCTCGAGGGGGCAATGTACCAATGTACTTCTTTCCATTGGGGCAACCGAAAAAAAAAAATCAGAAATTTTTTGAATTTTGATCGTGGCAATTTTATTCTTTGAACCAACGCAACAAGTACATTGCTTCAAAGAGGGGCAAAATGTAGACATGTGAAATTGAAATCATGCATTTGATTAAGTCATATTCATCCATTCATCAAATAAATCAAGTTTATTTTGTCAATCTCCTAAAGTCATCAATTTAAATTAAATAAATAAACTTGATCGTAACATCACCCTCGATTAAATAAATCAAATATTTATTTAATTAAGTCTAAAATCATGTTCTATCCCTTTTGATTTAAATAAATCAAAGTATTCAAGTCAAATGGGTCAAAGCATCTGAATCATCACCTATGTAAATCTAATCTTGATTAACCTAATCTAACCACCCATCACATCCTCTAGATTTTCCCACTTGCACCAATAAAGCATTTTAATTCATTTATAAAATCAACATTTTCCATCAACATGGCATCTTTGAGGAATATTCTTCAAATTTGAATCTCCCCCAATTTGACATGTACATCCAACAAGGCATTTATGATCCCTTACATGTCTCTTGCAAAAGTCAAATTCAACATTTAACTCTCAATTTCAAATTTGAATCTCCCCCTCTTTGGTACATTGACCAAAATGTGCTCATTCCTCAACCTATCACAAGTTGACAAGTGGCTTCATCTCATTGGCCAAATTTTTATCTCGCATTGCTCTCTCACAAGCATTATTTCAACTTGAGCATATTTAAATAGAGGCATCATTCTTCAACAAATCATCCACAAACCTCATGCAAAGTCACTCTCTTCAATTGAGAACTGATTTTTCCCATCTTCATAGTATCTTCATATCAGTTTCATCACATATCTTATCCAAAGGGGTTGGGAAAGGGTTGTTTTCCATATCAAAATAGCACCAATCCCCTTATAAGATGTTGGTTTGATCATTGGAATAATTTTCTATTGTTTTTTTCTTACTTTTGTGCTTTGTTTTCGTTATTCTTGTGTTCAAATGAATTTTATAGGGAGCATTATATTTGCCTTGTTTAAATTGACCAAATGTTAATATTTGTCTTTGTTTGAGCAAGATTTGTAGGTTAGTGCTCACATCTTCATTGAGAGCATTTCTATTTTTGAAACTCATCTCTCTTTTGGGGAGGATTTTTGTCCCACTGGGTTTTCTCCTTTTCTTTGTTTGTGAAAGATTGCATTGCATGTACATGGGTACCTAACATGGCCTAGTAGTCGGGACCCATCTTTGCATCTTTGTGTCATTTGAATAATAATCTGCTACTCACTAAGTTGCACTTAAGGAGGGGTGTTGGTGTAAATAAAGTCTTGTACCTAGTTTATTCATTACTAGGGGACTTATTTACACATGTTAAGTTTACTTAGGTCATAGGAAGGAATCTTTCTAGAAGATGCTAGTTGTCATTAGTTGTTATCTTATCCTTTGACAACTACTACATGTGAACCTAGGTAAGTGTGATTAGTTGTCACATGTCATATGATTAAGACACTTGTCATAATCCTATGACATCTTGCATCTCACCTTGGCTATATAACCAAGGGGTTTCTCTCATTTGTAATCAACAATCATCTCATATCATTGACATTGAATACAGTTTATTCTTGTCATATTCTTCTCTCTCTTTTATGCTTTCCATTTGGTCCATAGATCTTGGCATCCATAGACAATTCTAACATTCCTACAATAAAGTTCATTTTGGACACATTGGTTACATTAATCAGAGTATTTAAATGGATTTTAAGGAAATTATGCCATTAGAATGAAATAAGTCAAGAATACTTAAATTGACCTTTCATATAATTTTTCTCTTTATTTCATGTTAATGCATCTTTATTTTTTATATCTTAATTTAAAGTAATGAAAAATTAGTTCATTTCATTGGGAATTTTATATTGATGGTTTATATTAGATTTTATGTTTTTATTATTTATTGATATTTTTAAGAATTATGATTCCTATTTAAAAATATTGTTAATTTAAATAATATATTATATGTTTTAACATAACACTTAAATTATTTTCATTACTTTATTAAAGATATAATATTTTTCATAATTAATATGTATGATTAAAAATAATAATAATATAGTATAATTTTTTTTACATAAAATTTCACACAAATTAACACTTTTTTTTATAAAGGTAAAATATGGTATAAAAAGTGTGATCATCATGCAAAAATAGCCCTATGGCAAAAATTCAGAAAATCACGTTAGGCAACCGGATCGTGAATATTTGAATAAGTTATCTACATTATTTCAAAATATGTAATAATAGAATTTATAGAAAATTGAATGTGTTTCTAAAAATACTAGGTTTATTTAAAAATAAATATAAATAAAATCTATTTGAGGAAAATTTGAAATTTCAAATTTTAAGCAATTTAAATTTCAGGAAAAATAAGAAGTGGTAGTCCGCCTGACCAACTTCTAACCATGTAATAAAATGGATAATATTTTTGTAAGATTGTATATATAAGTAGAGGACCGTCCCGGATGTGATGTATATTTTTTGTAATTTTTTTCTAAGTAAATAATTAATTATGAATTTTTATTAGCCATAACCATAGAAAAATATAAAACTCAATCGCCCCGACCAATCTTAACTTGGTCAAAACTTCATGAAATTTAATTTTTCATTTTTAATCCTATAGTATGTGAAGTATAGAATGTGGTCAATATGTTTTGGATTCAAAATATGATATTGTTTGTTATAGATGTTTTTCTAAATCGCCTATAGATCAGACTTTAGTCATAATTTAATAGAAAATGAATAATAATTTTATTAAATTCAAATTAAATCATAATTATATTTTGAAAGCTGAGAATCTCTAAAAACCCTTTCGCTTTCATTAAATTTGGGCTGAAAAAGTTGTCAGCTACATACCTTACAAATATTAAGCAATTTTGGCCACCATGATCCCTATTATACCCACATTACTGAACCTAAAAAAGAAGTATTACATCAAAGCCAAGGGTGAAAGCCCCAAAAGAATAGACCAAACAAAATCAACTAGCACCAGTGTTGTCTTTAGCAAGAACCCTCTCCAAGTCCGAACAGAGCTCCTAGGGGACCTGATCCCAATCATCAATCTACCAACCAACCAAATGCTCTAAAGTCCATTTGGCCAAGTAATCAACTGTCCTATTCCACTCCCTTAGAATATGGACAAATGACACGATCTCAATTAAAGTGCCAATCTGCAATATTTATTGCACCATCACCGCTAACTCCCAACTAACCTTAGACACCTTTTGTTCCTTAAGCAAGTTCACCAGAACCTGAGAATTTGATTCATAAATAACCTAATGCCATCCAACTTATAGGTCCTTTCCAAAGCATGAAGGATCGCCAAACCTTCCATAAGGTTAATAGTCTAAAAACATTTATGGATAGAAAAGAGGAAAACCACCACACCAGAAGAGTCCCTACCAACCCTGCCAAATCCAACAAGTCTCAAATTTTCCTTGAAAGAACCATCAGTATTGATCTTCAAAATTCCAACCGAAGGGGGCTGTAATTCCCTAATCTTTGAACTCACTGCCTCACTTTCCTACCACTCTTACAACAAGCAAAGTATGAAGATAAGTTGTGGATACCCATCCTAGCCACCATTTTTGCATCCCTTTTCTCCAACGGTAGCACTACATCTCCCTTAGCTTCAATCATCTCTTAAATCATACCAAGGATTCTACACTACACCTAGTGTATTCCTCAAGTTCTCTCCTCTTAAGATCCTCCTAATCCTTTCCAACCACACTTGCCACAATCAGAAGACAGGTCCAACATGCCACACATTCTAGAAAAAGGGAGCCAATGAGGGTGGTCATCCCAAGCTAGTCTAGAAATCCACCAAGGAGGAGGCATGAACATAGGGACTATTCCAAAATCCCCACCAAGAATTATAGAGTTGCAAAGTAAAAGGACACTGAAAAAATAGATGAGAAGAATCCTCCTTACCTTGCCCACAAAGAACACATCTAGATGGGCCTTGTAATTCGTGCTTCTAAATATTATCCCAAGTTAGACAACTATTCCAAGCTAAAGTCTAGATGAAGTAGTTGCACTTTGGCCAAGAAAACTTATTCCAAACCCTCTTACACTAAGGAACCTCCATCCCCTCAATCCTTTGAGAGAACAGCCTTTGGTAACTGGAAGCAACAGTATAATGACCTTTCTGGTTGGGAGTCAATGCAAGAGCATCATTATCCATGAGAAAGTTACACTATCTACTAGAAAGAATATTATGAAGCACCACACACTCCTCTTCCATGCTCACCACCTACCTCTGATCGATATTCTTCCACCTAGCACTCACTAACTGTCCATGAAAATAATGCAACTTAAAGTCACTCACCCTCAACTAGCCCACATAACCAAATCTTTGACTCAGGGTCTCGAAGTTAGGGAACTGGGAGATAATGGGGGGGTGACCATCCTAAGATTCCATCCAAAATAAAACCTCCATCCCACATTTACAAATCCAAAATAATCCTTCCTTGACAAGCACAACTCCTTTCTTGAGAGTAGCCCAAATTATTGATCCCTTTCCCACCAAAGGGTAAGGAGGGATATCTTCTCAAGGAATACCCTAGAAATACTTATGGGAAAGGATCCTAGTCCATATCCACTCCTACTCAGTGCACCATCACCAATAAATTTTAGCAACCAAAGTTGTACCTTCCAGCAAAGATTGCCTCAGTGCCAAACCACCATATTGCGTAGGACAACAAATGGTATCCCATTTAACAAGGCTTCATTTGGAAGATGAAAAACTTCCAACCCATGAGAATTGTCTAGCTAATGAGTCTAGCTCCCTAACGAATCCCATCGGGGCCACCTGAAGGATACATTGATAGATGGGGAGAATCTAAGCAACCAACTTAAGAAATTGAACATGACCCACAAAGGATAGCTACCAGTTGGTCTAATGAGTAACTTTCACACAAAATTTATCTAGGATAGGTTGCCATGAATCCATAGCTAACCTGCCTAAAAGAATAGGAATCTTGAGATAAGACAATGGAAGGGCCCTAATCTTAAACCAAAGAATCTGAGTAATTCTCCTCTAAATAGAATCTAGAGTGTTGAAGAAAAAAATGGAAGGCTTTTCTTCATTAATTAATTGACCTAAAGCCACAAGACAAATATATAGAACCTTGTAGGGATTCATGACTTCCAGAATAGTGGCCACCCCCATCAAAGTAGTGTCATCCAAAAACTGCAAATGGGATTAAGGGGGTAAGTAACCTCCCCACCACCATCCCTGGATGAGGCCCAACTCCACATGACTTCTCAGAAGGTGACCCAAACCTTCAACGAGTAGAAGGAACAAGTAAGGAGAGAGAGGGTCACCTTGCCTCAACCCACGAGAAGCGTTGAAAAGCTCAGAGTTCTCCCCATTGATTAAAATAGAGAAAGATACAAATTTGACACAACTCATGACCCATTGAATCCACTCCTCACCAAAGCCAAAAGTAGGTAGAACCCTTTGGAGGAAAGACCATCAGACTCTATCATACACCTTAGCCATATCAAGCTTGATAAACATCACCTTTTCTCTAGAATTGACCATAGAATGAATGGATTTT
>VDFB02344547.1:0-120641 GCA_007258455.2 Sequoia sempervirens | reverse complement strand
TATACATTTCAATTATGATATCAAATCTACATGTAATGTTGAAGAATTGAATTCAATAGAATATTTTTTTTTTAAGTTTTTCAGTTTCATTATTGTTTACTATTTTCCAACATTTAATATCAGAGCAAAGAATGATCCTATGCTTGTAATATCTTGTGAAGTTGTTTGGGATGAGCCTTTCGATGAGGATTGAAGTCGAAAGTCAATCATTGTTGTGTTAGAAGGATTGGAAGGAGGAAAGGGCATTAATAAAAATGTAAAATGTCATAATCTATTGTTCATTCGTTGTCCAAGAAATTGTTGTTGGTGGATGAGAAGACACCATGAAATAAGGTGTAACATTAAAGAGAAAAGAATAATTTCAGTGTGAAGGATTGAAAGCAGATTGTGAAGAGTTGGTAGCTACCAGAAGAATCTGAGAGAATCAACTGTTGGAAGGCTATGAAAACCGTGGACAAGGTAAAAGAGTATATGAAGGGAGATTTTAAGTATACTCAATTTTGTAAAATGAGCGGAAAAAACAAAAGGATAAGAAGAAGTTTAAAGATTCTAGTAGTTGTTTGAAGATCACAAGGTTGTGCATCAACCACATAATATTTTACTATGGAAAACAGAATGCATTGAAAGAGAACAAAATTGTTCGAAAGATTTGATTAGGAGGCATGATAAAATCAATTGCTATGCCAGGTAGTTATTTTAGAAATCCACTCCTTGCTGTTCATTGTAAGTTTCCATTTCTGTAATATGGTTCCTTCTTGTTATTTGTATTGGCAGGAGTTGTATCTATTCATTGGAAGGCATTGTTGTTATCAGATCTTTGACACATGCTAAAATAGTGATGTCCCAATCGTTTCTTTGTTTTCAAATTGCATCCATCACTTGTAAGTATCGATGTCTTTTATGCCCACCATTCAGATCTTTGACACACTGATACAGATGGAATGATTGTTCTCCCCTCGAGAGTATTTCTACCGCATATTTTTTTATTGTGAAGCATTTAAATGTTGTAGAGACGTGATAATAAAGAATTTAATTGCAAAATAGAACACATAAATCTCTTATTCCAAACCTGGGTGAGTGGTAGCATTGAGATAGGTGGCTGGAATAAAGCGTGATCTACAAGGAAAAGAATAATGGGCAAGACCATTGCAAGTTTGAGTAAGGAATTTCATTTTTATATGTTGAGGCATCATTTGCAGATAAAAGGGTAAATATAAATAAGATATGTTGTATTAAATATGGCATGACCAGACAAGTAATGAGGTTTACAGATATTTTAAAATAAAGTTTATTATAGCTTTGTATTTGAAGTGAAAGGTTTTTATTGATTGGAGTTATTTGTTGTAAGAGTTTACTTAAGGATTTCTTTGTTAATTTCGTTGTTAAAATTGAGTTTGCAATAAGTGCATGTTAAGAAGAAATAAGTGTTTGTAAGAAGTTTTCTTGGCATTATTGATTAATTCTACATTATGGGATCTACTTTGTATGAAGATGGCATTTTGTCTCTATACATTAAAATTGATAACTCCAAAGAAGGAAATAAAATAGTAGAATGTTGGAGACTATTTCAAACTGCTTTTATGTAGTTTTGTGCCCAATACATTTCACAACACCAAGAAATAGATAGGTTGCAAAAGCATACATCCAATGTCTTAGAAAAGAAGAAAGATGTTGAACAAGTTGTTCCTCCTAGCACTTACATACAAGTGAATGAAAAGCCAATTGTGAGAGTTTGGGAGTCTCAAAAAATAAACAAAGGAAAATGCGGTCTTGGTTATAAGGGTGTTGTTGGGTCTTATGTTCCAAAGTATTCCAAACCCATCATATTTGTATCTGGAGGGCTTATGAATGCATGCCAAGTTTAATCTTCCTCTACAAGTGTTGAATTGGTCCAACCAAAATTGTGTTCCTATTGTGGTGGCCATGGTGATACATCAATTTCTTTTTTTGATCAACACCCCTATTCATTATGTGGTCAACATACTCATGATTTTTCTCATTGTTTTTAGAAGAAAGATCAAAAAATCATGTTATGTGTTACTAATCCTTTATTTGAACCATCTTTGGGGCAGATATCAGATGGATCTTTAAATGTTGTAGTTGTGACATCTTTGATATAGGTTGGGATCGATGCCCCAAATAAGGTTGTGTTGAATTATTTTGATAATGTTGTTTGTAATGACCATGATGTTGATAATGTTGTTGGTGATGACAAGGATGTTGGTAATACTGTTGGTGATAAAAATAATGTTGAAACTACTAATGGTGATGATAAGATTGATTTTGCTTGTCTTCAGAGTGTTATGGATTCCCTTTATGATCAAGATGCCTTTGATTTGAAATTTTATGACTTATTCTAATGATGTTGATGTGGTTGTTGTTGTGTTATGTTTTCCTTGCAAAGGGAACATTTGCTGGTATTTGGGTGGACACTTGTAGAGATGAGTGATATGTTCTTCAGATGTTTTGTCAAAGATGAGTGATATGTTCTTCAAAACACTGGATTTTGTATAAGTTGTTGGTGATAGCTTTGGACATTGTTTGGTCCCAAAAATTGTTGATTTATAGTTGGACTGTATTTTGAGATTGCAAGATACAGATTTTTGAACACTACAGATAGAGGAGAGGGTAATGTGTGGTCATGATTTGGAGTGAGCATCAAAAGAGTGACTCATAATGACCCACTGTAGTTGGATAATCTTCAATTGGAGTGAGCACCAGAAGAGTACTCACAATGGTCACTTGTAGGATGATATCATTGATTGCAAAGTGAGCTGCATTGATGATTGGAGATTGCAGATTGACTGATTTTGGGAGGTGGCTAGGAAGAAGCCCTAAGTTACGATAGTGCTACAACACATATATTTTTGAAATTGAGATTTTCTTCTAAATGTTCATTATGAAGGAGAATGAAGGATAATGAACATAATTAGTAATTTATTATGTAATCATTTGTAACTTAGTTATACATTTCAATTATGATATCAAATTTACATATACAATATGTAAGACAGAAAAATTGAATTGAATAGAATATATATTTTTGTAGTTTCTCAGTTTCATTATTGTTTCCTATTTTCCAACACTTCTATCTAATTTGTTTGTTGATAGTATACAAAATATTTTTGTTTGCATTTTTATTGTTTTAGACATTTTTATTTGTTGAATAATTTTTGCTTTACCAAATTCAGCAGTTTGTTCAACTGCTCTGCTTTTGTGGAGAAATACAAATCACTGTTCAACAACATTAATAAAGGTAAACACAGGCATTTTAAAGTAAGTTCAACTGCTGTAACTTTTAAAAAACAAATGGAAGCTGAGCGTTGTAAGACAGCGAGGATATTACACTATGCACTCTTTATGTCCAATCCTAGAGTGTATGACAAAATCACGGGAACCGCCCATACAAATATACTTTCCACTCAGTTGAAAGCAGTCTACTCGGCTATGAAGCTTCTTGTGTTTTCAGACGTTGGCATTGTAGTGGCAGAAACAGGGTGGCATGTGAGATATTGAGCAGTCCGTTATGAGTATGGAGAATGCTTTCTCGTACAATGGAAATCTCATGAACTTTGTGACTTCCAACGTGGGGTTTCTGTTGATGCATATTAGGCCCTTCGATACTTACATGTTTACTCTCTTCCTGGTTCAAACGTAGAGGCGCAACTTTGGACTTTTAAAGCTAGATATGACTATGGTTTATGACTTTGGCTTGATGAAGGTCCAGGTACTGTTACTATCTTCTCCTAAGCCCAACATGGTCGTTTCTAGTGGCTTCCTCCTTTCCCTCTTGATCGATCACCAAGTACAACAATTGGTAGATTAAGCTCTGCAATCTGCAGGAGGTTTTTTATTTAGAGAAGTGTTCCTTTTTCCTAATATGAATTAATTAACTCAGCGTTGCTACTCCTGATAGGTGAATTTCTATCTTTCTACCGTGGTCAGAACATCATTTCTGGTTCAGGAAATTGTAGAGGATTTATATTTGTAAAGGATCCCCTGATTGGAAGTTATTCGGCTTAGTTCTTAGAGTGACCTCAGAAACTAATGGTATAATAATTGAATGTTTTGATGGCAGAATAAAGGTCCCACATCTTCTACGAGTCAGCAGTTGACACTAAGTGACACTAATATTGAAGGAATTACAAAACATAGCAAACAAAGATTGTTTATTCAATCTCAAACATTATAATTGTTTAGTAAAACTCATGATTCTACTATTTTGATCGAGTGATGAAAGATGAGAGACAATGAATGAGCTACAATCACCTCTTTATATAGAAGTCTTAGAAACATCTAAAGACTTTCAAAAAAATTATTAGGCAACTCCATATAAATTACAGACTCTAAAAATAACATCTAAATTTTATATTTAGAAATCTTATTTTTATCATCATGCAAGACTGTAGTTTTCCTCATGCAAAACTATAATTCTCCTCATACTAAATAAGGAAAATTATTAAATATTCTAACACTTCCCCTTAATTTCAACCACTAATTGCATCAACACCAAACCAACTATGACTACAATCTTTAGATCTTCTCTTAACAACATTTGTGACTGATTCTAGTTTTTCTTCTGACTTTTGTGGTTTTCCCTCCTACCACAATGTGTGACGATTTACTTTTGAATGGTGCTTTACTATGGTATGGCTCCTTCAAGGGTCCACGCTTTCTCTCCTCCTATAGAGGGCTTCAATTTCAATCGACAAAACACTATGACCTTTTTAAAGGCGGGGATTTAACTTAGTCACATGACTTCACATCTGTGGTTTAAACTAATTTCATTGCAAACAATGATCTTCTAATCTCATCGACCTTGAATTGAATAGAAGTTGAATTTAGATTTAACTCAGTTGAATCTAAAAGCATTCAAATTAATTTAAAAAAATATTTTTTACTAATTGAGTGGCATTTCATATGATCTGGGCTTTAGAAAGTGTATACCAAATAGTACATAGCTTTCTTACAAAGTTTGTTTTAAATTATGTGTATATCTTTGTTTAAAATTATATTGTATATAATCATATGCAACATTTAATGTTGTCAAAAATTATTATTCCTACAAGTATTTTTGTTAGTATGTTAAATGGGTGATTTTAAAAGTGTTTAGTATTTTCCTATGTATGCTAGTATATAAAATTTAATATAATAGTTGTTACAATATTTTTGGTCCATTGGTTCTCAATATGTTAAAAATAGTACAACAATGTTATATACATATAATTTAAATAATATAATACATGTAAGATTCATGAAAAGTTAAAATTATTATAATTATCATTTCTACAAAACCAAATTCAACTATGCTACCAAGGATTTAGCTGTCAAAATCAACCAATCAACCAATCAAACTATGGAGGCTCTTTACCGGCATTTTTTTGCTCATCAATATTTAATTAATAATTATTCCAATGAAAAAAATCAAGTTTAATTTTAGTAAAATCATGGTACATTTGGCTTCCAAGAAGCTGATAATCTCAAACTATTTAGGTTGGCTTACATTTGAATCATGACTAGATAACCAATAGTACATTACTGGAAATGAAAGTACTATGCTACTATATGAAACTTGTTTATAATTTTTAATCAAAGTTTATATAACAAATACAATCACTTAAAAATATTTCTTGACAATTAAATAATGTGTTTTTATTCATTAAAAATTACATTATATTTTTGTCCATTTTCAATAATTAAATATTGATTTATAAGATGTGAAAGATTATATAAATGGTTGTATTAGGAACACATTGTAAATAGTGATAATCTATGTCAAAGATAACCTAATTTATTTATAGTAGCATAGATATTGCACATACAACTATCTAAAATATGTTAAGGGATGTACTTAAATATCTATATTAGATAATAAATAATTAAAAAAGTTTTCTAATACAAAATTATTATGTACTATAAATTGGAAATTAGTTAATAATTTTCTATAAAAATGCTACATGTTAATACAAAATGACATAGATCAAGCAATTCAAATATATCTATGACTAAAAAAAATATTATAGAAAACAACAATTTAATTATTTTAATCACATTTATTGTTCTATTCTATTTTTGTTATAAAACTTCTATATTTTTTAAATTTATTTAAGTTTTTTGAAATTAACATATCAATTAACTAAATACATAATACCAATTCAAATTTGAAAGTGTTACAATTTTCATTTTTAAACAAAATTAACTCTAATTATGTTATTAAGGATTTAGTTAGTTAACTGGAGATCAAATATTTAAACTAGAAAGACACTTTACCAAATAATTATTTACCTCACTAATATTTATCTAATATTTATTTTTATGAACAAACTCAACTTCAGATATACTAGGCATAATTGTTCCTAATATCAATCAAAGTTGGGTCAAGATCAACCCTAATAACTATAGTAACTATAATTTATTTATTTATTTCTTTGTATGAACTTTTGTGAATCTACTCTAAACTTATTATGATTGATATATATAAAATAATTTTTAATAAAAATTCTTATTAAATAATAATTTGAAAAAGAAAAATTAAGATTAAGAAAACAATTTCATTAAAGATTTTTTTTTTTTTTGGGTTTTCAAGTTCTTCTAAACCTAATCCACAATAACAAACAATACCAAATTTTAACTTAAACCTTTAATATTATATTATTATTCTTCTAATTTTATCCTAGATGAGATTTTTCAGAATGTTAATGCTGAACACAAAGTACTATTTCGACTATAGCTGGAAACAGAAAATCTGTATTTAAATATCATCTGATTTTGCTAAAATGCAAGCGTTTATAGAGTCAGAAAAACAGAATAGGGACCTAAAACTCCAGTACTGTGAGAAAGAAACAGAGACCTAATCTGATTACTCACAACCGATAAAACATACAGATGAATCGTCAGGAAACCCTGCAGATGAATAACAACCTAAGAAACAAACTCAAGTAAAAATAATTGAGTAGGTCTGTTCAAAACATCAATTAAGTGGGTGTTAAGCACTCGCAAAACATGTGAATCTTAAGTGATAGGAAAGGGAACGAATTTTAGACAAAAGATGAAAACTAAAACCCATTTCAACAGAAAATAAAAACTGGGCCATGGTCGCAACCTACTTGAAGCAGTTTGATGATATTGCTTGTTCCATACACTCTCTGCACCACTGCGAACTTGTTGGGATCGTCTCCAGGAAAATGAGGAGCCAAAATACATTCTTCTGAACATTTCTTGCGCTGCACTCTACAGGCCGCGCACGATACAATCTTTCTTCTTCTTTCTGCCATATCTGGTGGTGCTGGCAATTGAACCTTGACATAACCGGTATTTATAATGCTATTGTAATATTCTATAGTGGAAAACTCTTAAGCTCAGTGGGCCCTACAAGTGGACAAAGTTACCTAATCGCCCCTCCTTTCCACGTAGAGACAAAGTACATGGAAATAATGGATGACAACTTTAAAAGATTAAAATGTTATAATTCATTTTGTAATTAACGTTTCTCAATTCATAACAATCATTAGACAAAGTTAGTAGCCCTTCGTGCATTGACGATTTAAAAATTCACATCATATTGTTCAAAGTCTTTCGGAAACGCGTGAAAAAATGAAGGAAATGTCCAAAGTTCCAAAGTCTTTTGACATAAATGTTTGATATGATTTCGTTTGCATATACGTCGGATATACACGTAAGAAATTAAATGAATTATTTTTTTTTATATATGTTAGTTTCTGACATAAATGTATGATATGCTTTCGATTAAATCTATGTCAGATATACGTAAGAAAGTAAATGAATTATTTTTAATTAACGTTGATTGTTTGGTTTTCACTTTTTTCAAAATTTTATTTGGAAATTAGAATGTCGTATTTTTTTGAAATTGTATAATTTGAAATGGTAATAAAAAAAAAAATTATACAGTTTCAACCCAGAAAAATACAACATTCTAATATAATGGATTGCCGAAATTGGGAATTTCAAATTACTTTCAATTGTTTGTAGGAGCTATTTTTTCAACGACTAAGAATTAGATGAATTATTTTTAATTAATATTTATTTTCTTTTTTGAAACTTTTCAAAATTCTATTTGAAAATTAGAATTGTGCACCTTAACTTCGTGCTTCTAATTATCTTACATGGAAATTTCAAATCTCTCCCAATTTTTTACAACAGCTTACTTGGCAAGTCCCCTGCTTATAACTAAGGTTTCAAGGTCACATCATCAAATTTGATGCCACATCAGCATACTTTTTGTTGAAGTGTCCAAAAAGATAAAAAAAAAAAGGTGAGACCAATACTTGTGCATTCACAACGTGTTTTATTGAGGGCCAAGGTGAAATGATATGATTGGTTGCTTTTTAAAACAAATGAATACATTTTGTTTAATTATGGGTAGTCATCATCAACACTAACAACTTTAAAGTCACAACTATTGGTCCAATATTGATAAAAATATTAGACATTATATAAACAACTTCTATCACAACTATAGAAACATGTTCAGGTACTGGATCCTCTCCCTTAATAGCTTTCTTGTATAATGGAAATCTCATGAACTTTGTGACTTCCAATGTGGGGTTTCTGTTGATGCATATTAGAACCTTCGATACTTAGATGTTTACTCTCTCAAATGAAGGTCTAAAGCCTGGTTCAAATGCAGAGGCACAACTTTGGACTTTTAAAGCCAGATATGACTATGGTTTATGACTTTGGCTTGATGAAGGTTCAGGTACTGTTACAATCTTCTCCTAAGCCCAACGTAGTCGTTTTTAGTGGCCTTCTCCTAAGTGACACCAATACTAGTAACACCGACCACACCAGCAACGCAGAAGTATTAGTGTGTAGCAAAACTAAATGTAGATCAGAAAACACAAACAAAATATGAATTACGTATGAAAGAGTATGGAAAGCAACTAAAAATATATATTTTTATTTCATATCTATCACTAATTTACTAATTGGGTGGTATTTCATATTATGTGGGTTTTAGGAAGTGTGTATCAAATAGTGCAGCTTTCTTACAAAGTTTTTTTAAAATTATGTCGATATCTTTGTTTAAAATTGTATTGTATATAATCGTATGCAACATTTAATGTTGTCAAAAACTATTATTCTTATAAGTATTTTTGTTAGTATGTTAAAAGGGTGATTTTAAAAGTGTTTAGTATTTTTCTATGTATGTTAGTGTATAAAATTTAATATAATAGTTGTTATAATATTATTGGTCTATTGATTCTCAATATGTTAAAAATAGTATAACAATGTTATATACATATAATTTAAATAAAATAATATATAAGATTGATGAAAAGTAGAAATTATTACAATTATCATTTCTACAAAACCAACTTCAACTATGCTACTAAGAATTTAGCTATCAAAATCAAAATCAACCAATCATCCTATGAAGGCTCTTTATCAACATTATTTTGCTCATCAGTATTTAATTAATACTTATTCCAATGAAAAAACTCAAGTTCAATTACTTTAATAAAATCATGCTACATTTAATCTCAAACTATTCCTTGGCCTCCAATTGAATCATGACTAGAAATGAAAGTACTATGGTACTATATGACTTTTATTTATAATTTTTAATCAAAGTTTATATAACAAACAAAATCAGTTAAAAATATTTCTTGACAATTAAATAATGTGTTTTTATTCATTAAAAATTACATTATATTTTTGTCCATTTGTTATAATTAAATATTGATTTATAAGATCTAAAAGATTATGTAAATGGTTGTATTAGGAACACATTGTAAGTAGTGATAATCTATCTCAAAGATAACTCACAATTTATTTATAGTAGCATAGATTTTGTACTTACAACTATCTAAAATATGTTAAGGCATGTACTTAAATATTTACAATAGATAATAATTAATTAAAAAAATTGTAATAAAAAATTATTATGTATTATAATTTAGAAATTAATTAATAATTTTCTATACAAATACTAGATGAAGCACTTAAAATATATCTGTGGCTAAATTTTTTATATAGAAAATATGATTTAATTATTTTATTGACATTTATTATTCTATTCTATTTTTATTATAACACTTCTATATTTTGTAAATTTATTAAGTTTTTTGAAAATTAACATATCAATTAACATAATATACATAACCAATGAAATTTGAAAGTGTTACAATTCTCTTTTTTAACAAAATTAACTCTAATTGTGTTATTAATGATTTAGTTATTGAATTCAAAATCAACTAATAAAAGTACGGAGACACTTGACCAAAAAATTATTTACCTCATGAATATTTATATAATATTTATTTTATGAATAAACTCAACTTCAGATATACTAGTCATAATTGTTTCTAATACCAATCAAAGTTGGGTCAAGATCAACCCTAATAGCTATAATAACTATAAGAATTTAATTTTTTTATTGGCTTTTGTGAGTCTACTCTAATTTTATTATGATATATATTGCATTGTTTTAATAAAAAATTATTAATTAATGAGAAAAAAATTCTACAATTCATGAAGATTATTGCTGAAAGTTTCTGTATGAGATTGTGTCAGTGTGTTTGCATCAATGTTTTGAATCAAACTTTATGATCCATCATCAGGATGATGAAGAGAGAAAAAGAATTGAAAATCATAATCCAATATATTACTCATTTTTCTCTCTTCTTCACTCTAATGATGGATCAGAGAATGTGATCCTAAATGTTGATACAAAAATATTGATACAATCTAATCCAAAAACTTTCAACAATAAAAAAATCTTATTAAATAATAGTTTGAAAAATAAAAATAAAAGTTTAGAAAACAATTTGATTAAAAATTATTATTTATTTATTTATTTTTTGTTTTTAAATTCTTTAAATAAACAATTGATCTAAACCTAGAAGTTCATTTGAACCTTTCCACAATAACAACAATACCAAATTTTAAATAAAACCTTTAATATTAGATTATTATTTTTCTAATTTTACCCTAGCGCTGATGAGATTTTTCAGAATGTTAATGCTGAAAACAAAGTACCTTTTCGACTATAGCTGGAAACAGAAAGTCACTGTTTAAATATCGTCTGATTTTGCTAAAATGCATACGTTTATAGAGTCAGAAAAGCAGAATAGGGACCGTTTAAGCTTGTAAACGAAGATTAAACTCCACTGCTGTGAGAAAGAAACCGAGACCTAATCTGATTACTCACAACCGGTAGAACATACAGTTAACATGTCAAGAATCAATTCAGATGAATCGTAAGGACACCCAGCAGATGAATAACCACCTAAGAACAAACTCAATAAAAATAATTGAGCTGGTCTGTTCAAAACATCAATTAAGTGGGCGTTAAGCACTCGCAAAACATGTGAATCTTAAGTGACAGGCAAGGAAACGAATTTTAGACAAAAGATGAAAACTAAAACCCATTTCAACAGAAACTAAAAACTGGGCCATGGTCAAAACTTACTTGAAGCAGTTTGATGATATTGCTTGTTCCATACACTCTCTGCACCACTGCGAACTTGTTGGGATCGTCTGCAGGAAAATGAGGAGCCAAAATACACTTTTCTGAACATTTCTTGCGGTGTAGTCTACAGGCCGCGCACGATCCAATCTTTCTTTTTCTTTCCGCCATATCTGGTGGTGCTGGTAATAGAACCCTGACATAACTAGTATTTATAACGCTGTTCTAATATTCTACAGTGGAATACTCTTAAACTCAGTGGGGCCTACAACTGACTATTGTTTTAACGACGCCCTCTTCTCATTGGACAAAGTTAGTCGCCCCTTCTTGCCACGAAGGGACAAAGTACATGGAAATATTATAATGCTGTTCTAATATTCAAGAGTGGAGAACTCATAAGCTCAGTGGGGCCTACAAGTGTCTATTTTTTCAACGACGACCCTCTTCACAGTGGACAAAGTTAGTCGCTCCTCCTTTTGAAGGGACAAGTCTTTCGGAAACGCGTGAGAAAAAAGAAGGAAATGTCCGAAGTTCTGAAGTCTTTTGACAGAAATGTTTGATACGATTTTGTCTGCATTACGTCAGATATACGTCAGAAATTAGTGATATTATTTTTGTTTAAATATATTAGTTTCTGACATAAATGTATGTTATGCTTTCGATTAAATTTATGTTAGATATGCGTAAGAAATTAGATGAATTATTTTTAATTAATATTTTATTTTTTAAAAAACTTTTCAATATTCTATTTGAAAAATTAGTAATGTCGTATTTTTTGGATTGAAATTGTATGATTTGAAATGTGGATGTTTACAATTTCAATTGAGAAAAATACAACATTCTAATATCATAGAGTGTGGAAACTTCATGGTTCTATTTGGAAATTTCAAATCACTCTCAATTGTTTACAACAGTTTATTTGGAAAGTCCCCTGCTTATAACTAAGATTTCAAGCCACATCAGCATGCATTTTGTTGAGGTGTTTAAAAAACCAAAAAAATAAATTAAACCTATAGTTGTGCACTAAGTCATGTTGTATTAGGGCATTGGTTTGGCATCACATGATTTGTTAATCTAAGGAATGCATTTCATTCAATTATGGGTAGTCATCATCAACACTAACAACTTTAAAGTTCAACTATTGATACACTAGCACTTGTACCTCAACGAGGTGCAATGGTTATGCCGATAGCAGGATATACTCACAAGTTCTATGATATATTAAATTAGTTATTATTGTTGGTGGTTGACGATGAAGTTCTATGATATATGTCATTTGTCTTCAAGACCTACAGACATAGGAAAAACACTTCACAATTCTCAGCCAACTTCTAAGCAAAGGAATGAGTTTCCTACTTCTCCATGGTTGTAGTTATCTCTTGCATTGCTTTCTATCACTTTGCACTGTACTTAAAAGGTCTAAGATCATTTCAATTTTCAAGTAATTTTGTTTGCACAATGCACAAAATAAAACACAACACACTAAAAATGAGCTATTATTTTCTAACAATGCTCATATAGCAAAAGCATTGATTCTCCACAAAACCCTCCAAACAGTGATAATGATCTTGTAGATAACAAACCATACAATTTCAGTTAGGAACCATAAAACACACCAGATACACAATCTCTTTCAAACATCTATGTCATAAACCAGTCTCCGTGTGTAATAATAGACAACCAAATTGTTGTAAATCAATCTATCATCTACAATCTTTTTATATAAAAGATTTCTTATACACAAATCAACAAGTACTAAGGCATCATTCATCGGTAGCCCTTCACATCAAGGGACATATGGTTATGAATTACAATGCAACAAGTTGAAGCCTACATCATGCATATACATGATGACCCACTCAGATATATTCACTGTAGCCATGAAAACTGATTGCTAAAAAGTGACTCAAAAATAAATAGCGCAACCCATACCAATATCAAAAAATGCAATACCCATAACTCATAAGTCATTGTTGACAAAAGTATAATTGTGAGACTACTTTTTACTAAGAAACACTACTTTTAAGACTTAAATTATGCATGGAAAAATAACATAAATTTGTGTTGCTCAAAATGAATTTCCAACTAAATAAATCTATAATCTATGTTTACAAACATACTTGCAACCATGTGCCTGCAACTACTAATGATGATAGCATACCTCCAAATAGCAGAGAATCCGGTACTAACATGTGAACCCATCAAAAAGGCCCCCGAAAACTCCAAGAATCTTGTTGTCAACACAACCTATCTTAATGTTAGTGCCCCTGAGCCAACTAAAGTTCCCATTGCATTTGCAACATCATTGGCACCAATATTCCATGCCATAAAGAACCCACACAGTAGTGTTAGATAAGAAAGGCTCTTTGTTTTCATAGGAAGGCCAGGTCCCAGAGATTTCATCAACAGTAAGAACAAGGGCTGCTAATGTAATGCTTCTTGAAAGAATAATTCTCAATCCGATACAAGATTCCTTTGGAGGGCTCCCCCAAAATTGGATTTTGCAAACAAGATATTGTACCTAAAATCATATTGGTCAATTTAAAAATCTAATTATTCACAACAAACTGTCGCCAAATTACAAATTATAAAATAATCCAATACCCAAGACCCAACTCTTCCGATAATTCATATACACAATCATATGTTCAAATCTCAAAATTTTGATAGAAGGTCCAAAACTCAATTTGGTACTCTACCTTCCAAATGCTAAAAGACCTTCTATTTGAAATTCACTTGCCCACAAAACCCACCTACCCTGCAAAATTCAATCCAATGCAAAACCCCACTTCAAACAGATGGATGTAACTCTAATCAGATACCTACAAAAACCAAACTTCTAAAACTGAACTTGGGTATAATTCCTCCCAAATGCTTAAAGACCCGCTCCTTAAAATCCATTAAACATAATCTAAATCTCATTTTTTAAAATATGGGCATCATTTTAATCAGAGTCCTATCCCGAAGCGTAAACAGTCAAATTTCAACCAGATAGTTGCAACTACCAATTTGGTATATTTTGCAATTCTAAACAGCAGTCCAAAGCCACCACTGTTTAGTGTGAACTTACAGAATTTTCCTAAAACAATGCATACAACCATTCAACAAAATATTTCAAAGTAATGTATGATTTGGAAACTTTGAAAAGACACTTACCAGTTGACTTGGACTGATGAAATCATATAACTAATTGTTGTTTTTTAACATCAAAAATTTGGAGGAGAGACTTCCTATGTCTAAAGGCATGTAAAGAGAGTGGAGAGACTTCCAACCTATCACAAATGGGAGCATTGGAGTAGGGTAAGGACATCCTTCAAATCATGAAAGCTGTATAAATCAATATCTAATGTTACTCAATCACTTTTCTAAGCCATGGGGAAATATGCACGCATGACAGATTTGGATCTCTATCAATTCTTAGCATACATCCATTTTCAATTGAATTCTAATCATTGAAGCTTTTGAAAAGGCTTAAATTAAACAAGGGAACTATTAAAACCATTAGACATGATGCAAAAATTGGAGTAAAAAGAAAATCAAATCAATAGGAATTGGAACTCAAAATAAAGCATGCTGCTAGTAACGAATAATCATCAATCTATTACCAGTTTTTTGTGAATATTAAAGGTTTAATCATCTCATGCTCATCAATGAAAATGACTATTTGTGCAACCAAAAAAATATTCACCATCTTCAAATGCAGTTGTTAACAATGAATTGAATTAGTTTTTATATCCATATATAGTTTGTCAGTGTACTCACAATGAAAAAGGACACTAGAAAGAAAATAAGAGGAACAAGTTCTAAACATAACCAAATTGGTATCAAGAATTACTGTAGACACATAAAATATACTGATTGACATTGTGCATCGGATCCTGACTTACTAACATCGTTTCTTCCTAAATCATCCCTCATTCTAACCATTTAATCAAATTCCTCTATCTGATTAAATTCATCAGTATTCCTCTCTTAATTAAATAAATTATTTTATCTAATTAAGTCAATCTCTTTTGTTAATTAAATCAATCCATCTGATCTAATTATCCCTATTTAATTAAATAATCAATTTATTTATTAAATCTCTAAAGTATATCCATTAAATTAAATAAATTAAAATCTTATCTGATTTAATCTAACACCATCTCTTTTAATTAAATAAATCAAAATCCTTATTTAATTAGCCTCTTATCATATTCTTCTCTTATTTGATTTAAATAAATCCATAAATTTGAGTCAACTAGGTCACATCATCTAACCTCTCTCATTAAATTAATTAACCCTTAATTAATTTAATCTCATCTCATGTCCCATCCTCTAGATAATGCAAGTTGCACATGAAAATAGATTTAATTCATTTACTAAATCTCTATTTTCCTCACAAGGCATCTTTTGGAATATTCTCTCAATTTGAATTCAAAAATTCCAAGTCAACATGTACATTCAACAAGGAAATAAATTCATCTTACATGTCCTTTTCCTTGAGCCAAGTGGAATTTATTGCATTTTCCCTTCCCTCTTGCATGTCATTTCAACAAATTTGAAATTCAAAATTATGCATTTATTGGCACAAACCCCAAATATTGTACATCCTCCATCTATTCATAGCTTGACAAATGGCATCATACCATTGGATGAATGTTAGTCCCACATTGCTCAAATTTGGACATTCATCAATTTTGACATTCTATAAATAAAGAGCTCATATCCTCATTTTATCATCCACAATCTAGGAAAAGTTACCATGCTCAAATATCTTTTGAATTTTATCCATTGTCATTGAGTCATAGCTAGGTTTTTGCAGATTTTGGCTTGGAATTCTCATTCTTCATCATCAAAGTGGATCAATCATCTTCAACACATCAAGCTTGCATCATAGGAATTGGGAAATGGTCAATTTTCACATCAAATTGGCACCAATTCCCCTATGGGATCATGAGTTTGCACATCTAATTAGGATTTGATCTTTGTTTTGTCATTTTCATTGTGTTCTTTGTTATTTTCTTTCCTAGTTTGAAGTTGTAAACGGATTTCATGGGGAATCCTTGTTTTAGCTTGCAATTTCTTGTTTAACTTGTTTACTCATGTAGTTTTGTAGGTAGCAAGGCTGGGGTTCACACATTTTGCACTAGAAGGAGGGTTGGATATCATTCTTTCTCATCCTTTCTTGAAATTTCCGCGTTTTCATTCACACATAGGAAATTCCAACGCTGGGAGCTCAGCGTCGCTTTTTTGGCACCCTTGACTTCTCAGCATCACTCTAGGTTATCGCTTAAAATCAAAATTGTGACGCTGCACTCGTCCCGCCAAAATATTTGAATTTTAAACCTCACCACAGGACTTGTTGACTTGCAAGAATTTTCAAAATTTTAAAAACTGCGACGCTAGAGGGAAACTATGACGCTAGGTGAAAAGGGCGATGCAGTTGAGCTCTATGTCCCGACACAGAGTGTTGCTGACTGGTAACTAGTGCTGTGAGGGAACCACTCAGAAATCAAATTGCAAAGTAGTTACGAGTTGCGACACTTGGAGACAGTAAAAAGGGAAAATCTAATTTTAGCACATGCTTTTGATTTATGATTAATGTGTCTTCTATTTTCTGCTTTTTAATTTACGTGTTTTCCAAGATCTGATTGTTTTTTCTTTCTTGTAGGTTGGAAATCGAAATCAAAGGAAGAAGCATGAGAAGGATGTTCATCAAATCAAAGTTCTTTTAAACACTTGAGTGTTTACTTAACACTCTATTAAGAAATTGTTATCTTTTTCTTCCTTAGGATACTAGTTTTTGTTTGGGTTTTAAAAAAAAATCTTTCCAATTCTTACAAAGGCTAAAACAAACTTTAGGATCACAAACTTACTAGATTTTGTTTCTTGGTCAACAATTGAACAAAGTGTCTATCATTTGTCTTTTGGTGCTCTAAAACGAACTCACATTTTTCTTTGTGGATTTAAAATGAACATGTGCTACATTGTTTTGTGAGAGATTACTTGAACTAACATCATCGAAAAAGGATGTATGCGCTTCTCTCACGCTTTATAGCAATCTTGAGAATCAAAAGGCCTTTTTCATGATCTTAGGTTGAGACAAAGCAATCACCTACACACTTCGATTTGGGCTTAAAATTGAACATCTTGTGCGAGTGTGAGTGTGGGCATTGTTGTGTATATTCTCTCTCCTTGTTTCCAACAAGGATTGATCGAGTTACGAATATTGTTCTTCATTCGCTTTTGTTTATCCTAGAGGGCCTACCTTGGGGAAAAAGTACTCACCCAAGGGAATGACTCAACCTTTAACACTCTAAAGCTAAGAGTATTTCCAACCGGGATATAAATGTGGATATTGGAAGAAACGCTAATATCACGCGGTTGATTCTGGCAAGATGGATCTGAAAGGGGACTCTTGCGGTATGGGTCAATCTCCATGAACAAAAAGTCCTTATTAAAACTCATGTGCTAGAATTTTCCAAAATCCTTTAATCTATTTGTTGGTGCAAGAATGGTCATTCTGAAGCCACCCCACACTTTTACGGTCTTTTAGTAGAAATGGAAACCATGCCATGGGAGTTTCATGGGTATTGATGCTTGGCTGCCCCGTATAAGTGAGTGTCATGGAGGGGAGCCAATGGGGTCAAGCATCTAACCATTCGATAGAGATAAGTGTAGGTGGACTTGTCCAAGTGGGAATCCAACAAATATTGTCTTACACATCTATAGGGTTGTACTTATTCTTGGGTTACAAAATGCATTGGTTGATTGAAAACACCGTGGAAACAAACACTTGAACCTCATCCGAATTTCAAAATCTTTTGAAGACAAATACAATTGACTTAATCCATATGTTATTGCTTTCTCTTGGGATTCACATCATTAGAGGTTTCTAAACATTGGATTATATCTTGATTTGTCTCCTTAAGTAAACAATAGGAAAACCCTTGTCTTAAGTTCATTAAATTTCCACATAACATATCTTGTGGGGTTTGAAGAAATTAAGACATTGGACATGTCTTAGTTTGAAAACTTAATCAAAGAAAGTGTTTTTGGTAAAATAAAGCCATTAAGAAAACCTAAGAAAAATTAACTTTCATATGTGTTGAAGACTCACAATCCCCAAAGCAAAAAAATTGTTGATTGGAAATCCGAAAATGAATGTTCAAATGAAATCATTCTTTGGTTACAAAGGTCATTAGGAAGCAGTTGCATGCTCTTCAATACCTAGGTCTAGGAAAACAAAGTGTCTTTTTTAGTTTCATCTTAGGATCAAAACAAACTCAAAAAAATTTCATCCATCCTCAAAACATCAAAACAATAATCATCTCATCATCACCTTCTGGAAAATCTTGAAATTATCCTTAAAAGCTAGGCTTTTTGGGAAAAATAAAAATCATCAAAATCATTGAGACTAAATCCTTGAAAACATTACCAAAATCACCTTTGGTTAGGTATGTGTGGATGCATTCTTTTGCATATGCTTAGTCAAAGTTATCAAAATCTTCTTGCCTAGCTTAGTATATGTAGATGAATCCTTCTTCATATGCTTAGAAAAGCTATCATCTTGTTTGAATAGGTGTGGGTAGATGCATCCTTCTCCTCGCACATATTCAAATAATCGTCCTTTGAGAAAATCTATCCCTTAGATCATTATCCAACATCTTAGGGTCTTTTTGTTCAAAAATCAAAAGCAAAATCAAAATCAAAATCAAAGACAAAATCCCAAATCCAAAGACAAATCAAAATCAAAATCTGCAAGTCCTAAAAGCCTAGTGTCTCATTCAAGATTTCTCAAAATCCAAAACATTTGTATCATTCATCATCATATCATCACCTTTGATCCTCAAGGCATCCTGAAAACTCTTTTGGACATAAAATAAAGATCGATCCAAAGAATCTAGAGACTCATCTCCCATATTCTCGAAGAGTGATCCTTGTTTTATGGTTCTAACTAGATCTCAATACAAGAGGAGTATGGAGGCCAACAAAGAAACACTCAATTCAAGTGATCTTAGCCAAACAAACGCAAAAATGAATCCTTCCAAATCAAGTAATCCTTTGAATCTCTCATCATCGCAAAATCTGCAAGAAGAAAACCAAGGAGAGGATCTTATCTTTGGAATGTCTCACAAAGAAATGACTGAAATGCTCCAAAATCCAGAGAACCATAAAATCATTAATATCATGATGAGACTCAACCCTTCATTATACATGCTTGAGCTAGCAAAACAAGGGGCCAAGTTACCTTCGTATTTTGATGTGAGTACTATAGTGGAGACATCTTTTCCTCCAATCTCATCCACCATTCCCATCTCATCTACACCCCCATCTCAAAACATCATGCAAAAAATTTCACAAATCACAACATCGTTTGCTCCAACCCAACCTAATGTCAACAAGGGAAACACATTCCTCAATGCTCTTCAGGCACACCCCCTTGTTAATAATCAAAATTTGGATGCAAATACAATCTTGGAACAAAACATACCCCAAAACCCATTACACAAGAATTTCGTCTCACCTTCCATCACGATCCATCATCATCATTTTTTCACGCAACACCTCAAACACCTCTCCTCACAAATCCACAAGAAGAGGGAGATATGTTTGGACCAGGGGCTGTATTTGACACCATGACATTTTCACAACAACTAACACCCCTCACATTTCCACCTCTCCCACTATTTCCATTATCATCAACACCACTCCTTGGTTTAGCGCTTCCCCCTCTACCAAGTATCGATCAAAACAACATCCCAACCATCAATCAAAGAATTTTTCCAAACACACAAAAATTGTCGTCGACATCGAAACAACAGACAACAAACACACAAGAAATTACATCAAACACTCCGCTAACATTGCAAAGCATGGTCTCTCAAGGGAAAATCACATCAATGGCACCACTTATCACTCAAACCACCACACCAACAACACCATCCACCAATCAAATAATCAACACAACATCACCATTCATCACTACCACAAACGCCATTCTGAATCCACCACCACCCCCACCACCACCAACTTCCACCACATCAAGTCAATATAATGCAGCATTGCAAGCCGCTTTTCAAAGAGGATACCAACAAGTGCAAAAACAAAAAACCGTACACCTAGCTACTCAACAAGCCGCTGAAGCCGTGCAATTCGTCCAAGCAGCCCAAGCCACCTTACAAGTTGCTCAAGCCCAAGCTTTATTACAACAACAACAACAACAACAAGTCGCCCAAGCCGCTCAACCTTTGCAAACATTACTAGCACACAAGACTACTCAAGCACAAGCTCTATTACAACAACAAGTGACACAGGCACAAGCCCAAGCACAAGCAGTGCAAGCACAAGCTCAAGTTCAGGAAAACACCCAATATCAAGCACGACAAGCACAAGCACAAGCACAACTTCTTGCACAAGCAGCACAATTGCAAGCATACCAACAAGCATTAAAGCAATATCAAGAGTAGCAAGAAGCAATAGAATTGGCAGCTCAACAACAAGCATTGTGGGAACAAAAGCAAGCACAACAAAAAGCATTGTTGGAACAACAAGCGCAAAAACAAGCACAAATCTTAGCACAACAACAACAAGATCAACAATAAGCATTGTTCATAAAAAATCAAGTGGAAGCCTAGTTTTCTTGCCAAAACATATAGATACCATTGAACAACACACCGACCAACTCACCTGTCCAACCAACGATTGAAAGACCCCAAAACACTTTCATCCTACCCCCTGATCCGCAAAATGATGTGACAACACAACTCAGGTTTCTCTCGCAACAAGTGGTCAACCTTCAATCAGGGTGAACAACCAAAACACCAAGCAACTTGTGTCCCTATCCATTTGATAGGAGCTTACCAATGAAACCATTCCCCAAGGGATTTGAAATCCACAAATTTGACAAATATCGAGGGATTGGAAACCCTGAAGATCACATTAGGGAATTCTAGGTTCATTGCATGGAGGTCTAATATGACGATACTTATCTGATGTGGCTATTTCCTAGTAGCTTGGCGAGCCACGCTATAGAATGGTTCTCTCGCTTACCTTCAGGCATTAGAACATTCCAAGAAATTAGGGGCGCATTCATTAAAAATGATGCATTCAACATTGCAATGGATGTTAGTCTCGAAGAACTTTCAACTCTAAAACAAGGAAAGGGTGAATCATTTGCCTCATTCCTACAACGATGGCAATCCAAAGCCAATCGGAGCAAGTGGACCATGCCAGAAGAACAACAATTTTGCACCATCATAGCCAACCTTGAAGGCTGCTTGGAATTTCATCTCAAGGTTCAGGGCATCACCACCTATGATCAATTGATCTCCAAGGCACTCAACATCGAAAGAGCCCTTGTGACTCAACCCATGGAATAAACATCATATCACGAACAACAAAATAACTGCCCACCATCCAATTGCAATGATAAACCTCACATGTGGGCAAGGAACAAAAACATTACTAATGATGGTGTCGTCAATGCCAAGGTGGTCATTAGTGGTCCTCACCAACATACACCCGTACCGCAAATCCAAACACAACACCAAAATACTCATCACACAACACACCAACCCAACAACCATCCAACCATCAATAATCTCAATGACCAAAGAGGACCACCCCAACGCAAAAGTTATCCCAAACAAAAATACACCATTTTGGGGGAATCACTTGAGGACATAATGAAAAAGTTGATTGACAAAAAACTCATCAAGCCTCCTACATTTGAGAATTACCAAGACCCGATGTCAAACCTCCTTGGTATAACGAGAATCAACTTTTTGAATTTCATAAAATCAAAGGCCATACCACAAATAGTTGCATGAGACTTAAAAACATCATCCAAGATCTCATTGACAAAAAAATCATAAATGTGGAACAACCCACATGGAATCAGGATCTTAAGGTATATACGAATCTGATGCCGAATCATGGTAACAAAGGCCATAAAAATGATAAAGGGAAGGGCAGTGTAAATCATGTATATGAAATAGTCGTTGCCTCCCTAAATGAAGACTGCATGGTCATCACCATCAAGGGCACCCATGTCGAAGATTGCGAAGTCACCACAAGAGGCAAAAAAGTAACCATTGTAGGATCATCCCAACCAAATAGAGTCCCTGCATCCAGATCTGTTCCTAATTGCTACAATGTCTTAGATCAACTCAAGAGAATGCCAACACACATCTCCATCATGGAGTTGTTAAAAATATCATTAGTTCACAAAAATATCCTTGAGGAAGCATTAGCCTAATCCACTATCCCCACAGATCTCGATGCGGAGCAATTCCAAGCTAGGTCAGAAATATCATAACACCTAATCTTCTTACATTATTTGACCAATATTTCCCTACCCAACCATCTCATAATCATGCACTTCACTTGGAAGCCATAGTACATAAGAGCAAAATCAAAAGGGTCTTGGTGGATGGAGGTGCAGGCTTGAACATATGTTCCCTAAGCCTCATCAAGCAGTTGAAAATATTAGAAGATTCCATTGACAAAGGAAAGGGCATCACAATAAGAGCATATGATGATCAAGAAAGAGTGTCTCAGGGAATGATTAAAATCCCTATTGAAGTAGGGCCAACTCTCATGGAAACTACTTGTTAGGTCTTGGACCTTGACTTGCCATATAATATCCTCCTAGGGCACCCATGGATCCATGCGATGAAATCCGTAGCATCAACTTTCCACCAATGTGTGAAATTTACACATAATGGACAAGAGGTTACTGTCCATGGAGACCCCGAACCATTTTCATATTGCAAAAATCTTGAGGCAAAGTATTACAAAATTCCCCAAGTGCCAAAAAATGATGAGGGCCCATCCACACCATATATTGACCCCACCACTCTCGCGTCCACTTCTCAGATAGAGACACCCGCCATTCCCACCATCTCCAACATCAAGCTCATCATCCAAGAGGATGGTTATGGAAGCTACAAGCTCCCTAAAAATGCTTTGGTGATAGAAGAATGACCACAATCTCCTAGATCACGGGGATGTCCACAAGAAAATCAAGCTTCCACATCACAAATGTATCCTGAAGACTATCTCAAATTCACAAGATGGGGAGACCTTGGCTAGGAGGTTATTGAAGTAGATCCATCTCACATGTTATATCAAGATGAAATATTGACACCTAAATTACTAATGGATGAGACAAGAAAGGGCCTACAAATGATGCTTGCAATGGGATACAACAGAAATCAAAGACTGGGACAAAATGACAATGGCCTCATAATACCTATCATGCTAGAGATGCAACCCATAACAAATCTTGGCCTTGGATGTACCCCTCCGAGTATAACCATATGTGGCCGAAGTCCTCCGGTTAGAATGGTTAATATTTCTCCTCAGTCAATAGCAACATAAGTACACTCACCAATATCCATAGGTAGAGACATACATAACTTTATAACTGAGGCCTATATTAGTAGCGATGATGAGGATACCATGACCGATCTACCTAGGTTATTTGAAGATACCACCCTTTGCATGATTAGTACCTTATCTTTCGAATTTGATCATCAAAATCATGACATTCATTTAGTCTATCCCCAACTCATCAACTATGACCAACGAGAACCACCAGTTCTTGATACATTCAAAAATGATGAGGCACTCTCAGAGTTCATGGGATTGCGGGATAACATTCCAGATGGGGATCAGAAAGCAGGATTTGTAATAGAGTTGGACACACATGCCTATTATGGGGGAATGATTAAATCCTTCAATCACAAAAGTGACAAACTAAGACTCATATCCAAGTCCTTGAGTGAAAACCACACTATGGCACTCTCTGACAAGAAAAAACTAAAAAGAAAGGACATATCCAACGGTGAAAACCTGTCTGAGGCACCCGAGGATGAAGGATTCATTCTTCCCTTAAGAGCTATTCATCAAGAGAAGTCAACAGTCTTGGCTAAAAAATGCAATCCTATACACCTACGAACATAGGAGATCCTGCATATCACATTCTATGTGGAATCACTATTATCAAAAGAGCAAGAACTCCTAGTAGCATTCCTAAAGGAAAGACAAATAAACTTCGCATGGAGTTATGTTGACATGCTAGGGCTTGATCCAAAGACTGTGGTTCATCACTTAGTAGTGTATCCAGAAGCAAAGCCGGTTAAGCAAAAGCTTCGAAAAATGCATCCTCAAATCACTTTGTTAGTCAAAATGGAGCTGAAAAAGCTATTAGATGCAGGATTCATCGGATGACCAATCGATTATCCAAAATGGGTGTCAAATTTGGTACCTGTTTCAAAACCTGATAGAGCCATCAGAATCTGCACAGACTTTAGGGATTTGAACAAGGCATGTCCAAAGGATGATTTCCTACTTCCTAACATCGACATGATAGTAGACATGACAATAGGACACAAGATGCTATCACTAATGGATGGATTTTCAGGATACAATCATATCATGATAGCAAAAGAGGATCAACACAAGACAACTTTCACTTGTCCATGGAGGACATACTATTGGAACATGATTCCATTCGCCCTAAAGAATGCAAGAGCAACATATCAAAGGGCCATGACATTGATCTTCCACGACATGATTCATAAAACAGTTGAAGACTATGTTGATGACATCCTAGCCAAATCTAAAAAAAGAAAAGATCATATAGCAACCTTAAGTGCTATCTTTGATAGATTGGAGGACTAAAAAGTCAGACTAAATCCCAAGAAGTGCATCTTTGGCGTACAATCAGGTAAATTTTTAGGATACATAGTGTCCATGAGGGGTATCGAGGTGGATCCAGTAAAAGTAAAAGCAATCTTCAAGATGGAAGCACCAAAGACATTAAAACAATTGAGAGGTCTCCAAGGTAGACTTCAATCCATCCGATGATTCATAGCACAACTAGCAGACAAGCAAAATCCATATTCTCACCTACTCCACAAGGGGATAGCGTTTAAATGGGATACAAATGTGAAGAGGAATTTAACAAAATCAAGGAATATCTATTGAAACCACTAGTCTTAATGCCACCCATCCTAAGAAAGCCATTGATCCTATACGTGTCAGCAATAGTAGCAGCCCTTGGGGCTCTCCTAGCTCAACATGATGAAAATGGAACAGAGAGGGCTATCTACTATATCAGTAGAACAATGGTCGGTGATGAGCTAAACTACTCATTCATCGAGAAAGCATGCCTCGTAGTAGTGTTTGCATCACAAAAATTTAGACATTACATGTTGGAACATAAGATAAAGCTCAACGCCAAAATTGATCCCCTCAAGTATCTAATATCAAAGGCAATGCTCACAAGAAGAAAGGAAAAATGGGTAATGATATTATTAGAATATGACATTGACTATGTGGAGAGAAAATAAATCAAGGGTCAGGTTATCATAGAGCAACTAGTAGAAGCACCTATCTATTCTGAGAATCCTCTTGTCTCAGAGTTTCCAGATGAATCTATTTTTAACCTCAACGTAGCTAACCACTGGAAACTATACTTCGATGGTTCATACACACAAGACAAATCAAGAGTTGGTGTCTTCTTCATCACCCCACAAGGGGATTGCATACCAAGGTCCTACAAACTAGAATTTCCTTGCACTAATAATATTGCAGAATACGAGGCTTTGACTATTGGTCTCGGGATAGTAGTGCAATGGAACATCATGGCTCTCAAAGTGTACAGAGACTCTCAGCTGATCATAAATCAAGTCAATAATGAATATTAGACCAAGGATGATAAGCTCACTCCATACAAGAAATTGGTGGAGACTCTAAAGGAATCCTTTATCAAAATCACATTTGAGCAGATTCCTAGAACCAACAAAAGAGCAGCGAATGCCATGGCAACAATTGGGTCCCTACTAGACATCCCCAACAATTTGCCAAAATATAAATTTATAATAGACCAACTTTTTGTTCCCGCATTCGAGGTACTAGAATTAGAATTCGTGTATGAAATCGTTGGTCTTGGTGATCCTTGGTATCATGAAATCTACACATATCTTCGCATAGGAATCATACCCGCTGACCTGCCATCAAACCTAAAACAAACATTTGTCAAAAAGGCATCCAAATTTGTCATCATAGGTGATACCATATACCGTAGAATCATAGAAGGTACCCTACTACACTACTTAAATGCTGAGGAGGCATTAACTGCTCTAGTCGAAGTACACAACGGTATCTATGGTTCACACTTGAGTGGAATGACCATAGCCAAGAAACTGATGAGGATGTGGTATTATTAGCCCACAATGGAAAGAGAAGCACATGATCATGCTAGAAGGTGTGTACAATGTCAGCAGCATGGGGACCTCATCCATGCTCTAGCTCAAGAGCTTCACCCCATCGTCACACCATAGCCCTTTTTACAATGGGGCCTCGATCTCATTGGAAAGATAACACCCACCTCATATAAATGGCCACAAATTCATCATAACCACAACTGAGTACTTTACTAATTGGGTGGAGGCCATACCCATGACGTATGTAATTGGGAAGAAAATTTCCAAGTTCATTATGAACTATCTCATTTGCCTCTACGGTGTCCCACAAGCCATTATCTCAGATAATGGGACACCATTCAAGAATCAGGAGGTTCGTAACTTGTTCAAGAAATTTAAAATCCAACATCACTTCTCCACCCCATATTATCCCCAAGGAAATGGCCAAGCAGAAGCTACAAACAAAACCATTTTGAAAATCCTAAAGAAAACAGTCAATGACGCAGGTCGTGACTGGCATTTGTAGCTTAATCTTGCCTTATGGGCCTATCGCACCAGCATCTGCACACCCATCAGCACCACCCCCTTCTCCCTGGTCTATGGATTAGAAGTCGTACTTCCCATTGAGATCAAGCTCCCATCCCTTAGGATATCACTGCAAAACCTCATCACGAATGAAGAATATCGGGTTTCAAGACTAAATGAGCTAGAGTTACTAGATGAGAGACGCATAGATACTTTGAATCATTTGTAAGTCTATCAGAATAGACTCAAAAGGAACTACAATAAGAAAATAAAAAGTAGGACATTCCAAGTTGGAGAACTGGTCTTAAAAGAAAATCATAAGAATGTCCCAAACCCAAGTAGCAAAGGCAAGTTCGAACCCAATTGGCTGGGACCATTCATCATCACGACAAGTTACAAATCAGGGGCATATCAGTTATCAACACCCAAAGGGGAACCTCTGTAGGAACCCATGAATAGCTCCCATCTCAAAAGGTTTTAAGCCTAAATCTTACAAGGTATAGAACCCAAAAATCCAAAAAAATAGAAAAGGTCCTGAAAAAATGGTTACTTTGGTGAAAACCCGGCAAACAGGCGTCTTGGTGACAACAAAAACAAAAAATCAGAAAAAAGATCAAAAATAGTAAAGAAAAAAATTGTCCTCTAGTGAAAACCACTTTGGTGGCACTTTGGGCAAGTACCTTGGTGAAAACTTGGCAAACAGGCACCTTGCGTAAATAAGCACTTTCCATCCACTAAGATCTTTATAGCTTGTTCGGCATCATTCCTCCATTTCGCTTCCATCATCCATCGCATTTAAGTCTCCATCCATCACTCATCCACTCACATCCGCACCATAGCTTGGTCCTGTTTTCTTATCATGATCCCTCCTAGTACTACTCGGCCCATCCTCAAGGTCACTTTGTCCTGCCTTTATCAGATTAGTCCATTGCATCATGCTGGGGGCATGTTCTCATTGGATTGGATTCATGTATATTCTTTAAGTCTTGAAAATCAGAAAATCCAAAAACATTAGAAAATTAGAAAATCCTAAAACATTCAAAACATATCAAAATCCAAAAAAAAAAACAAGTCAAAAAGTCAGTTAAAAAGTCAAAAACAAGGTCGTCTTGTCGAACTACGTCATCTCTGAGCTTGAACATAGGCAAGGTTGATCTTTGATCATCCCCCGAGACATTTAGGTCAGTCCTATAGGAGTTCGTCATAATAAGCTGACATCTCATCATGTATATCATCATCTGTAAATTGGTCAATTCGTCAATCAAACTACGTGATCTCTTCGTGTATAACGTAGGCAAGTCTAATCTGTTGATCAGCCCTCGAGACCCCTTGGATAGGTCTTTTGGCTAGTCTTTTTGTCAAAATCTTAGAAAACCCTAAAACATTAGAAAATAGAAAGTTAAAACAGTTGAAAATCTCAAAAAATACCAAAAAATAGCCTCAAAACATTGCAAAACTACAAAAACATCCATCCACCTCATCTCTCTTGCACCTACAATAACACCATCCATAATAAACTGATATTCATCCTCAACCTTTGGTGAAACAATTGAAAACAAGTCTAGCAAATTAAAAGTAAAACTCTAATCATCAAGTCTTAAGTCTAGATCAGTGCGTAAGCAAGTTGGTCATTTCTTCGTATTGGTAACTCATCATCTGAATCGGTCCCATATCAATCATCTGTTAGAATGATTTGGATAAACGAAATGACATGCCGCCATCCACTAACATGTTATAGGATGAATCCTTCCTACAATGGGCATTATCTTTTGGCAATAAGTTTCGGTTCTCATCCTTAGAAAACACATCCTTTTTTTTTCGTTAGCGGTATTGAAGAGTATCAATTTTTTTGTTTTCTCGGTCTTCATCTTTTGACTTATCTTACTTTGTGCTCATTCCAAGGACATCTCGATGATATCCTAAAACAGAGGATTTAGAGAAATAGGAATAGGGCAAAGATCATTATCTTTTGTCTATTGTGCTTGTTGGACGTTCTTGTAATATAATATTAGTGAATACTTGCTTTGTTAGATATGTATGGAAGAGGTCTAGGGAAGCTTGTTGACTATTGCATGGATAGGTTACCTTTCCGTGTTTTGGTCCGAGGTGCCTGAAACTTCTGAAGTACATCCTAGCAAGGTTTCTGTATGTCAGGTGTGAACAAGAATACTCCTATCTTCTTGTTAAGTCAAAGTTCATCTCACTGGGTACAATGTCATCCTAGTTTTATATACCTTGATGCATCATACCACGTGTGTTATCAAACATAAGAAAATTTGGCCCTTTGAAAATACCAATTCCTCGGCAAGTAATCATTATCATCATCATTTGCATTTGCATCATCTTTTGTCTTGTTGAAATGACTTTTTATATTCTTACTAACCACACTAACAGGGTACTATGATAGTTGATCATCATCACCATCATTGTCATCAATCCTGCATCCACAAACCATTAGCATATTGCATAAAGAATATCATATAGGAAACATACACATCGCATATCCATCATCATATAAACAGTTTTATCATAAATTTTTTTGCATCCATGTCATTGCATTTCACCCATTACATTGCATCTCATGATATTATGTCAATCATTGCATAAACACTCATTTGCATTTCACAACCATTTCATATTACCATCTATCATATAAACCATCGTATAACATCTATGGAAGCATTTCATAATCATTTTTACATAATCATAAACAATAGGTATATAAGCATTTAATTCATCAGGCATACATACTTGCATAACATCATGACATCATCTCATCACTTTACATTCACATTACATTACACATCAGCATATCACTTTGCATTAACATAGCATTGCATCACATACATCATCATTTATTACATTTAGGATAATAGTAACATTTGTTATTCTAAGCATCTCATAAAACCATCTCATTATTTCATTAGCATCATATCACAACCATTACATTTCATATTTCATCATCTATAACACATCCATTGCATAAGTCATTCCACATAGGCATAGACGTATAAAAATTCATTACAAGAAAAACATATACATCCATTCATAAACATTTCATAAAGCACAATTTACATATCATTTTGCATGGGCACAATAGATCATATCATCTCACATAAATAGACCATCACATTTTCATATCACACATTAGCATAATAGATCTGTTAGTCATAATCATTGCATAAAGATCATTGGAAATAAATGCAACCAAAACATATAGAAGTAGAACCATACATGCACAAATAAAGAGTACGCATTTCATCACATCAAAATCAGCTCATATATATATCATCAATATTGTCACTGTCATAGTACAAAGAATAAATTAGATTATTGTACATGTGTCAATCAGTACAAAAGGCCCATTGGGCTATCAAAAACAAGCCAATAAGGCACAAAAAGTATGTATCATCTCGATCAATCTCAATCCCTGTGGATGCTGTCCTCACCCCTATCACTGTGACCCTCTGGTGGTCTATGGCTAGCTCGCTCTAAATACTCTGGGACCCACTTAGGTCTGGGTACTGTCTCATGATAAGCCCGCCGATAATACTCTGCCTCTCGAATAGCATCCCTGTAGGATCGCACTGACACTATACCCTAGGAGGAGGAGGCTGTCATGCTCTCTATCTGCTGTATACGGCCTAGCTCAGTGGCTGCCTATAGCCCTGCGGCCTGTCTCTACTACACGGCCTGATCCCTCTTCACCCTGAGCTGCTCTCTCTTTTGTTAATTAAATCAATCCATATGATCTAATTATCCCTATTTAATTAAATAATCAATTTATTTGATTAAATCTCTAAAGTCTATCCATTAAATTAATTAAATTAAAACCTTATTTGATTTAATCTAACACCATCTCTTTTAATTAAATAAATCAAAATCCTTATTTAATTAGCCTCTTATTATATTCTTCTCTTATTTGACTTAAATAAATCCATAAATTTGAGTCAAATAGGTCACATCATCTAATCTCTCTCATTAAATTAATTAACCCTTAATTAATTTAATCTCATCTCATGTCCCATCCTCTAGATAATGCAAGTTGCACATGAAAATAGATTTAATTCATTTATTAAATCTCATTTTCCTCACAAGGCATCTTTTGGAATATTCTCTCAATTTGAATTCAAAAATTCCAAGTCAACATGTACATCCAACAAGGAAATAAATTCATCTTACATGTCCTTTTCCTTGAGCCAAGTGGAATTTATTGCATTTTCCCTTCCCTCTTACATGTCATTTCAACAAATTTGAAATTCAAAATTATGCATTTATTGACACAAACCCCAAATCTTGCACATCCTCCATCCATTCATAGCTTGACAAATGGCATCATACCATTGGATGAATGTTAGTCCCATATTGCTCAAATTTGGACATTCATCCATTTTGACACTCTATAAATAAAGAGCTCATATCCTCATTTTATCATCCACAATCTAGGCAAAGTTACCATGCTCAAATATCTCTTGAATTTTATCCATTGTCATTGAGTCATAGCTAGGTTTTTGCAGATTTTAGCTTGGAATTCTCATTCTTCATCATCAAAGTGGATCAATAATCTTCAACACATTGAGCTTGCATCATAGGAATTGGGAAATGGTCAATTTTCACATCAAATTGGCACCAATTCCCCCATGGGATCATGAGTTTGCACATCTAATTAGGATTTGATCTTTGTTTTGTCATTTTCACTATGCTCTTTGTTATTTTCTTTCCTAGTTTGAAGTTTTAAATGGATTTCATGGGGAATCGTGGTTTTAACTTGCAATTCCTTGTTTTACTTGTTTACTCATGTTGTTTTGCAAGTACCAAGGCTGGGGTTCACACAATTACTAATCTTGAGCAAGTTTATAAAAATAAAGATTAATAAAAATGCTTTCAAATGCATGCTTATGAGGAATTCCCAAAAGATTGAAACAACTGCAATGTGTCAAAACAAATAAACAATTGGTACAATAGATAATGCTTTGGGACTATTGCGGAAGTTAGAAAATTACATCCATCATAACTGTTGATGTTACTTGATTTCTATACATTTCTTTTGATTTAACATACATGGCAAACCGATCAAGATTTCTAGGCTTACTTTGAAATTTCCAATCATGTAGACAAATTGAATGGTGATTTCAAATTTCACCTTACAAATCAAAGTGATGAATACTATGCATTGAAGTAGACAACTCTTTGCAAGTACAATTGGTTATTCCAAGCCACTACCCACTCTTTGCATACCTTTCAAAACCCTTGGTCTCTGCATCAATTACAGACTACATTTCTTAGGGCAAGACACAAAAAAATTGTCTAATAGAAGTTTTCATCTAGTCAATAAGAACCTACTGACGCAATAACTACCAAATTACCTTTTTTGTGGATTTATTTTCCCTGACTACATATCGTTCTTGTGAAAGCTCTCATGCTCTCTGCACAAACTCATTCAAGATATCCAAATTAAACCAATTTATTGAAACCATTTCCTCAAATACAGGAGAATTACAGAGCTGCTATAACAATTTACTAAAATTCAAATAATAAAAATCTTTTTTTAAATTAAAAAAAATAGACAGCTACAATACACTATTAAAATTTTGATCATTGAAATTGTTCTATCGAATTCATCAGGATCATATGAATAACCTACACCCCTCCAAACCTATAGATAAAAAATTACCGAGATTTAAATTGTACAATTGTAGCCATAAAAGCCTTGTGGCTCGTAACTCAAATTGAGAAAACAAATAAAAAAATAAAAATAAAACCCTAACCCAGAAAAGAAAAATGAACATTTACCCTAACACTAAAATAGATTAAAAGCCCGACCTGATCATAAATCTTCTGAAGTTTCTCAGCCTTCACAAGAGGATTCACCTTCTCAATATCCCTCCAACTAGCCGCCTTGTAATAAAAAGAACACTCATGATTTTTAGAATAGCCATGCGATGAACAGAAAATATCCCCACTCTCTTCCTGCACGAACCGCATTGATTCAGAACACTACACGTTTCTCCTGCAACAACCATCATCAAACCCCCATCATTTAACGAAAAAGAAGAAGATGCAGACCCAGAAAGGGTATTTTCATCCCTAGGGTTTTACTTAGTAGAGGTTTTTGAATCCATCGCCAAGGATTTTTCCACAATGGCTTTAATTGTAGACGCCTTTGTACCTGGCTGTTTTCTTCATTAAAGATGTAGCCAAGCAATTTGGTATTCCATACGCTATTTTTTCGTTGGTCTCTATTGCAACTGCCGCTAGATGCCATATGCCTTCAAGATTGATCTCTTCAGGCATCCTTTCTCCCAAGGGTACATCTTCCCCTTAGGTTGTAAGCTTCAAACTTTACTTTTCACAGATTCTAGATCTACATCTAATTATTGGGGCAACTTGTGATGGCATGCACTACACAAGTGAATAAGATGATCAATGTTCTTCCCTCCATGCCACTTTTTCATTCCACACAATTTGCATGGATGCTTGGGACTGAAGATGAAATTCACAAGACATTCCAATCGACTCTGGCTACGGAGAAACAAGTTCAGGAGGATATCATTTTGTTCCACAACTCCTACGATCTGGAAGCTATAGTTATAAGGGAATTCATTTTGTTAACTATCGTTCCCCTGCTCAGCCCAACGACTCTCCATCAATGCTCTTACTTGAATATTGTCTTCCCCTACTGTTGCACGATGAAGAATTCAATTCTACCATTCACTGTTGGTTGTATGTGTTGCTGAGGCCAAGTACATTTCTTCCACGCACCGCTTCGAAACCATCCTGACTAACACCTAACCCATACCTATGCAATAATGAATGGACTGTATACCGTATGCTGGTTATTGGACTACATAGGGAAGACGTATGTGCAAATCGGAAAACCCACTCTAACACCAAGAAGTTTTCCATTGCCGGTACTTACTCCATTTATGTGGGAAGGTGGATGGAAGTATGGGGTGAGTAGGGGGGTGCCATGCTTATTAACTACACAATCTTGTATGGTTACCCATGCCCTATTCTCATCAATGCACCTTGTCGATCAAATCAAATTCCTCGTGATTGGCTGATTTAGTCTAGGCTCAAGATCGCAGTGCCTATCAAGCCTGGTTGGAAAGAAACGGTGCGAGTGACATTTGACCTAGCTCACAACAAAAGCACCGTCACCAGTTTCTGCAAAGACGTATTTGATGTTGCCCTCCAACAACTTTTGTATGCATTACCTTACAATCTCTATCCTTACCTGGACGATGGAAACACTACTCAAATAGTTATAACGATTTAATCGAGCAAGTCTAGAACAATGTTTGTTTCTTTGTCCCCACTCCCCTGTCAAATGAAATATTTAAATTAAAGACAATTTTTCATCAAAATATTTGAATTAATCAGTTTTAGACAGTATTGCTATGTTCTATTTTGGGAGGATATTGTACAGATATTTGACGATGCATTATGTGACTTTAGGACTTTGGCACACCGTAGCAAAATCATAGAGTTCACATAATCTTTCTCCCAAACAGGTGTTGTGATGGTGGTTCTTGCCAAGACTACAACACCTGATATCCTCTCACATGTTTGGCAAACATTTACTCTCGAATTGTGGGGTACATTAATCATTTTACTTTTATTTTAGGCCATTGCCGACAAGATCTTGAGGCAAGACTCCAAAGGAAATCTCTCTGCTATTCTATGGAATTTTTTACGGTACTCAACCTTCTTCATAGGTAACGTATTTTGTGTATGTATGTAAGTAATGTTGTAGTGAGTGGATGGATAATGTGGTGTTTTTCTGCCTTGGTATAGGTATGTATACAAGATGTGGATACATAGACAAGGCATGTGAATTGTTTGACAACATCTCTCAAAGCATACACCAGGCACGTGAACTGTTTGACAGAATGCCTCAAAGGTTTGTGGTCTCAAGGACTACATTGATTGCAAGATATGCATGAAATGGAATATTTGGAGTGGCTTTAGGAACTTTCAAGCAATGTAATCAGTAGGTGTAACGCTAATTACTACAACCTTTTCCAGTAATCTCCCTACGTATTCCAAACTGGGAGCTTTGGAGCAGGGCACAACAACCTTTAAGTATCAAGAAATAAATATATTTCTTAAATGTGGATTTTCATATTGGAAAGGGAACTATTCACAAATGAGTAGTGATAATATGTCATAGTTCTTCCTAGAAGTAACAATACTACGATTACTTCAAACTTGGATTAAGGTTCTAAAGATTTTAAACAACATGATAAAGGTCATCCACCCAAGCTAAAGGTAAACAAAAGAAAAGCATTTGTTTTGTAGGAGAGCAACCATTCATTAGACCACAAAACCAATGCTTCCATTGAACCAACAGCTACAAGTTTCTTCCAAAGTGTAATAAAATAGGGAATGTGCAGGATCATCATGGAATAAACAGCCCTTAAGTGGAAAAAAAATTAGAAAAATCAGTGTTAGGAAACTTGACGTAAAAATTTGAATAAGTTATCTATATTATTTCAAAAATATGTAAAAACAGAATTTGTAGAAAATTGAATGTAATTTCTAAACTACTAGGTTTATTTAAAAATAAATAAAATCTATTTGGTGAAAATTTGAAATTTCAATGCAATAGTACTTAAATTTGGAAAAATAAGTAGGTGTCTATCGACCACCCTAAGCATAATAAAGTGATAATTTTTTTATAAGATTTTATATATAAGTAGAGGACTCATGTTCGAATGTGATGCATATTTTTTTGTAATTTTTTTCCAATTAAATAATTAATTATGAATTTTTTATTACTACTTTTTAAAAATATAAAAACTTGTATGTCTAACCACTTTAACTTGGTCAAAACTTCATGAAATTTATTTTTTCTTTTTTTAATCCTATAGTATGTAAAACATAGAATGTGGCACATGTTTCAGATTCAAAAAATATGATACCATTTGAAAGTTATATATGGTTTTCAATCAGCCTATCGTTCGGGACTTTAGTCGTAATTCTAATAGAAAATAAATAATAATTATATATTAAATTCAAATTAAAGTATAATTTATATTGGTGGAAAGCTGAGAATCTCCTCTAAAAGCCCTTTTCGTTTCATCAATTTTGGATTAAAAAAAAGTCATCAGCCACATACCCTATAAATACCCATAATATTGTCACTTTTTGGCCCATCATGATCTTGCACATACCCAACACCACCAAGAGAATCATTCAGCCATGTACCGATTCCTAAGAAAGACAAAAGAACAAAACTCACTGAAATTATGGACGTTGACTTACCTCAAGCTTCTGCAAAACTTTTGTTATCATTTTGTTCACATGCTAATCCAAGTAAATGGGTAGAGTTTGTAGAAATGATTAATACTATCAATGTTATTTCTTCTATCTCCCCCAAATTCCAGGCCCTCCGATCCAAAATTTTGTTTCCCCATATAGCCCCCTCTTAAGCAGGGGAGTAGTCATTGCTCAAACCCCCAGAATCTTCCTGCTAGAGCATGATGATTTCCCCCATTGTCCCACGTGAAGATTGAACAACAAGAAACATGGCTCCATGCTTCATAAATGACTCCACCAACTCCCTTCCACTCGCCCATGCTTGGTAATTTCTTTGAATGTGCATGTATGTTTATCCATCAGAATAGACCACTAGCTGGAATAGTCTAATTTGACATCAGAAAGTAAGACTTTTCCGGTGGAATTCCCACCTATAATAGCCTATCAGCTAAATATTGTTAAAAAAATTACGCATTAAATCAAAAAAATATTATAACAAATATTAAAATATGTTCAATTAGTGGATTCTTTCATCAGAGAATAAATATAGGCATCTAGACAGGGTGTAGGACAACTTCTTAGCTATAGGACAACAATGACAACACATTTTTTAACACCATTCACAAATAAAAGAAAAATGTATATTTAATCCAAAAAATACACTTTGACTGCATTTATTTATTAAAATGAAAAATCTATTAGATTATGATTTTCAATGGAATTGAAGACTGGATAGACAATAGTGAAAATGGCTAGGCGGTTACAATGAAATTTTTTAATTGGTTGGATATTATATAAAGAATTAGCATGTGGCACAATCAACATCTCATAATTTGGAAATGATCAACTTGAATCATTAAGAAGAGAAATGTTTTGAATTTTGAAATATGTAAATTTCCATTATAATTTAGTTGATGTTAAATTCTAAAAAATGAGGATAAGTGAGAGACAATCTTTTATATAGTAATATTTTGTTTGGTATATATTACTTAAATATTAATGCATTGATTAATACTATTTCATTTTAATAAATAGAATTTAATTAAACCTTAAATGTTGCATTTAGTGATTTAATATGAAATATTTTGTCTTAACTATTTATTCAAAATCAAAAAAAGAAAGATCTCAATATATAATCTCTCATGTAGTTCTTTTTTTAATTATACATACATACATATATTCACATATGCAAATATATAAATATCTATATACATATGCATATACATACATATACATACATATACATATATACATATACACATATAAGTATATACATATATACACATATACATACATACACACATATATTCTTGGGAAGAAAAATGGTCTTATATTTTAGTGATCATGACCTACTTTTAATAAAAATATATAAAGAAAATATAAAAAACTAATTGAAATATTAATATATAGATGAAAACTAGAATTATCTATCTTCAAAAGACATATATATATATATATATTTATTAAATATAATTTATATGGGTAGGGGTTATGAAAGTATAAAAAAAATAAAATATATATATATTTTTTAAATTGATACAAATGTGTTGTTACATTTATATTTAGTAGACACTTCCAATTGTAAAATTTGTGGCTTATATCTAAATTAGCTATAATGAATCTGTCTAGAACATATGTTTGATTGAAATGGACTTATAATTAAAAACACTAAAAAATATTTATACTAATCAATTGACCTAAATTACAACTCAACTTTGAACTTTAATTCTATTAAAAAAATATATAATACACATACATCTTTTTTGACTTTTCCTTTCTTTTGATTTATGTTTTTTCATACAAATGAGACACATTATTCTATATGTTATGCCCAAAAAATTACTGTTTAACATCCTTCTTAGCCTTCCATGATTTATTTACATGAAAGTGGTTCTCTCAACTTTATCTGAACATGTCAATTTTTTACATTAAAGAATTCTTTATCATATACCTATCAATCCTCAATTATAAGACATATGCAAACCAATTGATACATATCTAACAACTATATTACACAAAAGGAACCATTTGTAAGATGGTATATAACTATACCATAACTTTACATTTTGATGATTGGGTTCATTAGATTATTCACCTTCTAGTGTAGTGAATATCATGTAGATAAAAAAATCCTATCTTTGTGAATAGATTTCTCTATCTATATATTAAGAAAGGCCACATTATATAAGGAAAAGGAGTGATGTATGTCGAAGTAGCCTTAAATTTGTTATATTTATTAAATAAATACCTTCTCCTAGGTTGCCACTCATACAATACTATGGTTTTACTACCTTGTATATAATCATTTTTTCTAAATGTATTGTATTAAGGAACTTAACACTCAATAGATTCTACAATTTGGAAAATATAATTTATCAATATTAATTTAAAATTTATTAATTGAATGACGTCTAAAGGAAACATTTTATTGAATAGTAATTTTAAAATGATATATTAGATCAATAATTTTTCTATAATAAAAATAATATTAGACTAGATATTTTACATTATTGAATGAATTATTTACTTAAAAGCACAATATCTTTGTTCATCTTATAAATATCATATCTTAACAATTTTATATTACGATGTAGGGTGTTGAAAGCCATCTTTTAATTGGTATTTTCCTATCTTTTTGGTTGATTCTATAGCTCTTTGGTTAGAGTTTATCTAAGTATTTCAATGTGCCCCTTTAAAATCTACCTTGATTTTATTATATTTACTAAATCACCATCTTCTCATAAGTTTCCATTCTTAAAATCTACAACTATGGTGCCTTGTAGATTACTATTTTTGTTAAATGTTAGGAAAGCACTCAATAGATTCTACACCTATTGTGAGAAATAAATATTGAAAAAAAAAATCAATATAATAAACTAAATAAAATTTAATTCATATTTACCAATCCTCTACAAACCTCAGAAAAACATCAATTGGGATGTGGATCTTGCTTGAATATTACATCTTTGGAATGATAATTTAGTTTAGATTAAATCAATAAAATAAATGTCAGTTAATAGTTTGTTAATAGAAAATATAGTTAGTTGTTTTTTTTGGAGTTATTCTCATAAGGAAATTTGGAGTGGTTATTTGTAGGAGAATAATGGATTTATAAAGCTAATGTATTGAAATGTAAATATCATTAGAGAATCCTCAAAGAAATCAACATATATTGTTCTATGATCTTTTGTTGTATCTAAATAGTTTGATATAATTTTCATGTTTTCTCTACCATTTTCAATATAGTATTAGAAAAATAATTATTCGTGTGCATGTATCTGAATAAATGTTTTGAATTTGTGCAAAAGAGTGCAACGATAAGTGTAGAAGAATGCAACATAAAGGCATGAATGGATTTGGTAATGGAACGAACATGATAATTTTCTTTGGCATTCATTACATAGAATGGTGTGATAACTAAATTGTTGCATTTAATATTTTGAATGAATTTAATAGACCAATGTTGAAGTTGTGCTTTCAATAATAGAATAAGAATGATACCCAGTTTATATCCCCATATAAACAATCAACCCAAGAACGATATGTTTATAGTATGGTGATGTTTATTTCCCCTAAAGCCTACATAAAGATGCAATGGGATAAGGGGAGATTTAAGTTTAGGAAGAGTTTAATAGAAAAATTAAATAAACAATTTATCTTTCCAATCCCAAGATAGTTGTGGCTAGAATGTGTTGGATTAAGTATGATGTGGCATGACAATAAGGTTAGAGATTGAGAAGTATAAATTTAAATTTGAAATAGTTTTGAACTTCTCTATGTTGTTTCTATAAGAAGAGATTAAAGGCATGACCGATTTATTTTAGAGTTTATCATTTATTTGGAACAAAAATTAGATGGAAAAATAATAATCTAATTTTATGGTGTAGATTTTTGTTGAAGTTGGGTATAAAGCACAAAGCTTTTAACTTGATCAAGATCAAGGTTACAACTATTATATTTGATGTGAAATTTGTGTGTAAATCATTATCCTCTCCTAAGTTTCCATTCATACAAATCTACAACTTTGGTACCTTGCATATTGATATTTTGGTTAAATGTCCAATTTTAAGGTAAGAACTCAATATATTCTACACTTATTGTAATATTAAATAAAATTGGAAAATAAGAAAAAAAGGACTCAATAACATAAAATAAAATTAAATCTAATTCCTATTTACTAGTCCCAATGTAAAACTCAAAAAATATGTTGTCAATTCATGAGTTGGGATGCGAATGCAATTCAATAGCGTAACATCGATTTGACGATTGGCTTGATTTCAACATAATAGACTTGCATAAAGTGTGATTGAGAGATGTAAATGATGAATAAAATATTGTATTTATAGACCTTTTGAGGATAAATTAACAAAAATATGAGGATGAGAATGATTGAAACTACCATTTTGATTCATGAAGAGGATAACATTTGATTATTTAATTAAATTGATATATAATTGTGCACATGAAGTTTCTATTTAGGGAATGAGTTGATTGAAGAATGAAGATGAGGTTTGTAAAGGGAGACTGAGTCAATTGATCAGTCAAGATTGAGTTGCTAAATGGAGATCAATATAATTGATCAGTTAAAATGAAAATCATTTGAAGGTGGATAACTGATGCAAGAGCATCTAAGTCCATAGGCAATTGGCATCACCAAAAAAAAAAATTGTTCCAAGAGTTTTAATGAAAAGTATTTTTACATGCAGAATTTAGACTCTATTTTGGATTTGATAGCGAAAATTTCAAAGTTAAACTATTAGTGGTTTTGGAGAATTGAGCATTTTTTGACTTCGACTGGTGATATGGATGGACGATAGCATTTGATGTAGTACACATATTTTTTACTTATATTAATATTTTTATGGACGCACATAATACCTTCGACAGTGTGAACAAGGAAGGAGGAATGATGAAAGACCCAGGTCATGTGTTGTTGATCGTTTGATTCCCATATAATGCAAGTTAGCATGATATTTTTCTTTGTCATGTGTGTAGAGAGAGAACGAAAAAGCTTAAATGATTCAATGGAAGATTTGGGGATCGATGGTATGCGAAATCAAGAAATAAAGGTTCATGTAAGGAAAGTTAATAGTCGGATTTGTGGGCTAGGCCATTGTTTGTGCACACAAATCAAATTAAGACTAAAGCACAAAAAATAATAATAGAGAATGCTTAAAGTCCTGTGGGAATTTGAAGGGTCTCACAACAGATTGAAATGATAAAGAGGGGAGGGGTTCATAGTGGAGCACCTTAACTTCGTTTTTTTCAAAATCCTATGTGGAAGTTTTAAATCACTCCCAATTTTGTACAATAGTTTATTTGACAACTCACATGCTTCTATATTTCGTTTTAGGGCCACATCATCAATATGATGCCACATCAACATGCTTTTTGTTTAGGTATCGAAAAAATGCCCAAGAAAAGTGAGATGGATAGTGGTGCACTAAGTCATGTTTTATTGGTGCGCTGATGTGGCATCACATGATTTGTCAGTTTGTGTATTTTATAGATAAAAAGTGTTTTGCAATTAGATATTAAGGTGCTTCACTATAGGACCCACTAAAGGCTACTTCTATCCCCACTATGGACCCCTTTCCCCTAGTGGGGCGACATAAGAAGAAGTGGGGGGAGGGTTGCGTGGGTAGGAAGCCACGCCAAGGAGAAAGAAATCCCTGCGCAGCCAAGGAAGATGGTGGCGTCAACAATAATGCAGGGAAGTGTATGCCTGAGTGTTAATGCTAATCTTAGCACATTGAACAAAACATGGGCGAAGGAAGTCTTTATAGGCAGCTAGCCAAATAAAAGGTAGGTCGAAAGAGAATATGGAATATGCCATGATAAGGGAGAGGCTTCAGAATTGCATATGGCAGATTCAAAGCTAGAGTGGGAATTTAAATTAATGCAAATTCAAAACCTGAATATGCCACGCTAATTGGGAAACATGTGCGGGGTTACAGAATAGAACTAAGTCGAGGGAGTTGATTTTGATTGAGCTTGGTATACGTGAAGGAATACAGATCTAGAAGGAGAGCGGTTACAAAGAGATGATGGGGCGCCATCAATAGTCAAAGGGGGCGAATGACAAAAGAGACTTGTCCATATGAATAAAGGACATGCCAAATAAAATGCAGAGTATAGGATAAATTTAAAAAGAGATGCACAACAGAAATATGGAGAGTCGTGGCCAAACAGGGGACTTTAATTTGAATTTGAAAGCAAGATAACATGCAGATTGGCATCACGGATTAGGGGAGTGTAGTAAAAAGGAGGAGGAAGGAACGCACCATATGTAAGAACAAGAAAATAATGGGCAGCACCAAGGTGAAGGGAATTGACTCATGAAGATCATGAGGTGCAGATTTGGAGAGAAAGTCCACGTCACAGGAGAAGAATACAGAGGATATGAAGTTGTCTGGAGAAATGGTCTACAATGCATGATTTTATGAAATCTAAATAATAAAGTTATTTGTTTTGTTTTCAAATTTGAGTAATATTGCTGTGCAATTGTAATCATTTACATCGACACAACACAAGTAATTGTCAATTTGGGAGATTTTAAAGTCTTTGTAATATGGATTTTAAAATTTGGATAAGAGATGTGGAAGTGTTGTTTTTCCTCTCTTATCATTAATTAGTTTGCATTTAATTAAATAATTAACATATCAATTAAATGAATAGCGTGGATTAATAATAAATAGTAAATTAATAAATGATTTGATAAATGATAAATGATAAATGATTAATGATTAATAAATGCTAGTTTAATGATGATTAATAAATGATGAATGTGATGATTAATAAATAATTAAAAAAAATATGGAATATGGATGTAATTAATGAATAGCTAATGACAAGATGATTATTATAGTTAGATGGAATAATTTAGTTTATATATTTTTCCCCTTTGAAGCAATGTTTGAACTAACATTGTTTAAAAGAAAAGGAAAGTAGCTAAGAAGAAAAAGTAGAGAAGGTAAAGATGAAATACACAAATCAAATAAGAAAATTAGAAAAGTGGGATGATTGATGTGTTGTAGAGAGATTATTTATGAAGGAATATGAAGGAATAAATGTCAAATAAAAGATGGAAAATGAAGAAAAAAATAGAAGATACATGTAAGAAGCATGCATATGGATGAAATGATGATGTGTTATGTTGACTTGATTTTAGAAACATTTATTTAAATTAAAAATGGATGTTATGCACTAGGATTTATAAGACCATGGTGACAATGTATCTAATGCGTGAATTAACCATCAAGTAAACTAAAAAGAAATGTTGGCTCCAAAACTCACAAGGTGTGTGATGCTCTTGGTCTAGATTTGTGATGAGATAACCAAAATGAATGGAACATAGAAACAATGGACCTTGCCCCAATGTATACCATCCAAAAAACACCATGATATGAAATGATCACAATGACCTTGATTATGAATAGTATGGTCCAAAATATAAATCAAGATAAAACCACCAAAGAAGAAAATTATAAGCCAAACAAAAGAACAAGCAATTGTCAATTGACACACAAAAGTAACATCTTTTACATGTGTGTAAAATACTAAAGAATGGATTCAAATCATGTTTTGTTCTAGGGAGAAAACATCCCACATAAGACAAGTCATGGGTGATAATTGAAAATTCACAATGGTAAAGGATTATTTTGACTATATGTTATCAAGGTTGATGCAATTTTTATGTTTTTGCATTAAAGTGCATGTTCCAAGTGTGACGTTTAAATATTCAATAGAATATGCTGATTTTTGGTGTTCACTTGTGTTAATTTATGTAGTTGATGTATTGGGAATGGAATATACAATAAGGACCAAAAAAATGCACATTAATGAAATATGCACACAAGAAAGGAAGAAAGAATGCAAAATGATATAAAGAAAAACATGAGCATGCCCCTAGTCAAGTTGAAAACCAATTGAATGATTAATAATGTTGATGATATGTGAAGAATGTATACCAAAAATAATGTGAGGATTGGGAAAGAAATATCTTCATGATAATGTTACTAATATGGATTAAGTTCTATAATAAGGTTGGGAACAAAACCAAGGGATGTTTAGGATGATGGTAGATTACATATAAAGATTGTATGAATTAGGATTGTTAAATTTGGATGGACTACTTTTAGGATTTGATGGATTATAGAGGGATGTTTGGATAGGTGAATTTGAAGCTTTGAATTGATCATGAGGGAAAACCATGTCTTATGATAAGGATGAAATGATTATTAGGTGGGAGATATGGACATGAGGATTATTGGATGAATGATTTAGGATATGACCTCCAAGGACTTTTTTGCATTGGAATAGCCTATTTTCTCCAAGATATGAGCTCGATAGTGATATATGGTCTATGGCATGACATTTTATGGTAAAAAGTGAAAGAATGGATATATAAAGAGTTTTTCAAAATATGTTATAATTTTGTGCTACGGTCCTTATCAAGATGAAAGGAGGTACATGAAAAATGAATGAAAATGATATTAGATAAATAAATAAATAAATAAATTTAAAGATATGAAGGATGATGTTTAAGTGGAAAAAAGAATCATAGGACTAGTGTATAGCTCACTAAGATCAATCCTTTTCCAATTAATATTGGAATCCAAATCATCAAGGGTATGAGATTAGATAATAAACTAAGAGGAGAGATAATGTGCCATAAATCTGGCTCTTTTATTACCTTGGAAATTGATTGAAAAAGAAAATAATATCTAGAAATGGAAGATTATTGGGCACCTATGACAATAATTTGATTTTGAAATAGCTACTCTAGGGTGTAGTGCACCCTAGATTGTGCTCCTTTTTCGGATCGAACTTCACAACCCTCAAATTCTAAGTCTACTTTCTGCAACCTTGTTATGAAATCTCCATCTTTGGATCTAAACATGTAGAAATCATAGCAAAGTGGGATAACAGGGGTGGTTATAAAGGAGTTTGCCTAAGTCAAATCCCCATTTTGATATTTCTACCTCCATGAATAGCCAATTTATTGTCTAAAATAATGTGCACATGTTTTCTTAACCTTAAGTACATTTACGACTATAATGAGATAAAATGCTAAAACCTCTACTAAAATGTGTTAGAGAAGGATTCCTAAATGATGTCTAAATGAGATACACCCAAGAGAAAATAAAATACCCTTAGGAAAATATAAAATACAACAATACATTGCTTAGGGAAGCAAGTTGATCAAAGTGTAGAGATGTGAAAACTCTAAAAAAAGTTCATTAGGTTGTTGAAGATGACTAAAGAAATATCCAAATCCTAGAATCCATCGTGTTCATTCATTAGAATCAAACTACAATCATTATAGAAACTCTATCAAATTTTAAGTTCCTCTTCAAAAACTATAAGTTTGAATTTTTTTTTGGAAAAATATAATTGTTTTATGATTCCTCTCCTTGATTTTGAAATAATAATTCATGTTTATTTAGTGGAACTTAGGGTAAAATAAATTTTAGGCTGACTCATTTAAATTTGATTTTTTAAGGTTAAATTACCACCAAGCCCCAAATTGGAAATTGTATCTCTAAAATTAGAGACCAAAAACAATGAGAAATTGAATTTGTCAGGTGTGGATGTGAAAATCTGCATATGGTTAGCATTTTAAAACCAAACTAATCATCAACATCCCTATGAAATAACTCCACATGCTAATAATGCAATCAAAGCAACAAAGATCTAAGTAGATAAATTGAAAGCATCTAATGAAACATGGAGCAACTTGTATCTCATAGTGGATTGGTGCTATTGTTGAAAATATCCCTTTCCCAATCCTTGATAGATAAGCTAGTGATAAAATTGCTATGAAGATGGAGATGATAAATGGACAAAATCAGTTCTCAGTTTAAGAGAGTGACTTTGCAAGAGATTGTGGCTGATTTGATGAAGGATGAAGCTTTCATTTATATATTATCTTGATGAGGGATTGGCCAAATGGATGAATGTGGGACTAAAGATCCACCAATGAGAAGAGGCCACTTGTCAAGTGGTGATAGGCCAAGGGATGTGCAAGATTTGGGAAGTGTGCTATGAGAGGGAGTTTCAAATTCAAAATTGGGCAATAAATTTTGAGAGGGGGACAAGAAAATGAGAAATAAATGCAATGTTGGAGGGACAAGTCAACTTGTCATGTTTTTCAAACTTGATGGAATATTCCCCATAAATGCCATGTTGAGTGAAAATGATGATTTTAATAAATCAATAAATTGGTTTATTTGTGCAAGTGGAGATATGTAGAGTATTTGATGGGTGATTAGGTTAGGCTAATTAGGATTAGGTTAGCTTAATGATGATTAGGCGAGTTTGACTTTTAGGACTTGGATATTTGATTTATTTAAATCAGAAAATGATGGAATATGTATTATGATTTAATTAAATGGATGTTTCATTAATTTGATTAAAAGGTTGATGATAATGTTTATTTATTTTTGAATGAATGACCTTAGGAGATAATATTACCTAATGAATGGATGAAGGTGAACCTGATTAATTGGTGAATGGACCTAATGTGAAACCTAGTTTAGTTGATGAATTAACCTGATCGAATGCACAACATTAATTTTGCATGTCTACATTTTGCCCCTCTTTGAAGCAATGTACTTTATGCATTGGTTCAAAGAATAAACTTGCTGCAATCAAAATTCAAAAAATTTATGATTTTTTCAGATGCCCCAATGGAAAGAAGTACACTGGTACATTGCCCCCTCGAGAGATCAAGTGAAAAGATTTGATTTGAGGGTCAATCTCGAGATAAATAGGTTCAAAATGGATGGTTATGGATGATAATGCACATGATATGGTTTTAAGATGCTTAGAATAACATATCTATATTAGCTTAAGTCACTTAAATGATGATATGATGTGATGATGGATGATATGGATAATGTGATATGCTATGATTATGCAATGGATGATTTATGCAGATGCTTAGACTAACAAATCTATATTATGATGATGATGCAGATGTAATGCATGTGAAATGATTGATGTTTCCTATTATGTATGATATGAATGATATGTAGTACGCTGATAGTTTTGTGGATACAGGATGGATGTAGGATGGATGCATGATGGATGGATTGGTGATGATGATGTTAGTGCGGAAATGAGATGATGACAAGGGGATCCAACAAGTCCATGATCCGACGAGACTTTATTAGAGATGATGATGATGATAGATGATGATGATGGTTCGCTTATCAAGGATTGGGACTTTAAAAGGGCTACTTACCTTATGTTTGATAACACACATAGGTACGATGCATCAAGGTATAAAGAACTAGGATGGTGTTGTACCTAGTGCATTGGACTTTGACTTGACAAACAGATAGGAGTATTCTTGTTCACACTTGAAATAAGGAAACCTTGCTAGGATGCACCTAACAAAGAAAGTATTCGCCAATTTATTTTACAAGAACATCCAACAAGCACAGTAGGAAAAAGATAATGATTGTTGACCCATTCCTATCTCTCTAAATCCTTTGTTCGGATATCATCGATAGGTCCTTGGAATGAGCACAATAAGATAAATCAAAAGAAAAGATCAAGTACACAAACAAGTCAATGTTCTTCATATCCCTAGCCAAAGGGATGTGTTTTGATAGGATAAAAATCCAAGGTGATATCCAAAATGATGCCCATTGTCAGAATGATATATCCTAGGACACGCATTGTATAGGATGATGATGGTTTGATAAGTTGATTGATAGGCTATTGATATAAGGTTGATTGACATGTTTGAAAATGATCAAGATTTTGATTTTGCATTTAATGGTTTGTTTCTTTGTTTTTGATTTTACGATTGAAGCTTGCTTTTGCATTGTTGTGGTTGTTTCTGTTTGTTTTTTCAAAGGATGAAGGTGATGACCAGTTTATTATGGATGATTGATTATTGTACCCAAGTGAGATGAGACAGATTTTTTCAAATATTTGGATGTTTTTGACATTTTTGAAATATTTTGAGGTTGTTTTGGGTTTTGGATTTTTGATTTTTTGAATGTTTTTGGATTTTGATTTTTTTGAATTTTTTTGGATTTTGATATTTTTTGAATGTATTTGGATTTTGATGTCTCCTAATCAAATATTATCCTTGCCTACATTTAAGCTCAGAGATGACGTAGTTCGGATTCCAATGTTTTTGATATTTTCTAACTATTTTAGTGTTTTTGTTTTTTTTTTTTTTTTTATGTGTTTTGAATGCTTTTGGATTTTTTGAATGGAGAAATGAAGGAAGAAGTCTTCATTAAGCAACTAGAGGGATTTAAGTAGATGGAAGTAACCCAAATTCTATTTGTAGGTTGAAGAAAGCTTTATATGGATTGAAATAGGCACCTAGAGCATGGTATGGCAGATTAGACAAGTACTTCATTGGATGAGGATTTCAAAATGGATCTGCTAACAATAATTTATACTATATAATTCACTCAGATCAAATGTTGATTGTTGTAGTTTATGTTGATGACATAATTTTTGGAGGAAATGATGATATGTGTAGAAAAATAGTAGATGAATTTAACTACTTTATTTTTTTCTTTAAATGATGTCCTCAAGGTCACTGTGAAGTGCGAGAGAAGTGCATACATATTTTTAAGTGAAATTACTTTGCAAAAAATATTACAAAAACATGAAAGCACTTGTTCATTTTAAGCCTCCAAGCAATGATGAATTCGTTTTAAGCACCAAAATTCAAATGTGAAGTTTGATTGTTCAATTTTAGCCCAAATCAAAATCTAGTAGGTGTCTAGGGTTTAATTTTAGCCCAATTTCGAAGAGATCAAGATAGTGATTGATTTAAAATCTAATTTGAAAGCCAGATGTCCTAAAATAGAAAATGAAATCAGGAAATGAATGTCTCAAGTTATTGCAATAATCATTAAAAAATGTTTTTCCCAAGTTCAAGTCGCCACTTTCTGATTCAAATTTATTTGAATCCTATGTGAGAGCAACCATCGCCATTTCCCAATGCCACCTGCAAACATTACTAAGTTATCACAAATTAGAAATATGAGAAATAAATGATAACATAATAAATGCAATTTTTTATATAATAAGTGTCTCAAAAAGGAACAATCTTTGGAAACAAGATTTGGTTTTAGATTTTATGAACAAAATAGGGACAACTTGTATCCAAATGAGCACACTAATTTTCTATGTGACATTTTTTATGCCCTGCATGTAGTTTATAGATATAAGTAAATAATCTTTATCAAAGCTTTAAATAATCTAGCACTCAAACATATAGGCACATGGCATATTGATTCCTAACATCAAAAGGTTAAAAAAAAAGAATTTGAGTAAATCATATGAAGAGAACCAAATTGTTTTCACAAAATTGACTTGCAGTTCACCATTCTGATCATAAAATGCAGTCAGGTTCTTTCGTACACCTAATCCCAGCATAAAAAAGAAACAAGTTTCCAAATTTAATGTGTACTTCCACGCATTAGATCAGTCAACCCACGGGATGGAGAATATCACTTGAGTTTGTCAATCTTCCAGCTTGAGATAAGCGTATGTTTTCCAAGTTAGGCTAGTCGAAGAAGATTGATTTGGTAGAATAAATCATGATTCTGACATCAATAGTTATAGGAAACTACAAAACAGTTGTCTTTTCATAAAAATAATGACTGTGAGATAATAATTCTAGAGGGTGTTAGGTAAAAAATACTGTATGTCATGTGCCTCATGCAATGAGAATTTAATGAATAAGCATTGAGACTAGGTGTGGTGTATCGACTCGCAACTGTGATGATTAGACTGGTAGGCATTCTTCCCCATCATTTATTCCATACTCACCTCACTTTTCGTGGCCATCAAGTTGCCCTTGGACTTCTCATCACCCATGCTGGCCGTTTAAGACCAGCTCACCAAACTGTCGGATAGTCTTCATCTACATCCTTGCGTCCTTCCCACTACGCTCAAACCACAACTCTTTCAACGGATAAGCACACTCCAAAGTGATGTATTATTCGGTCTCCCAAGCTCAACCTTGCTTCATATTCACAACACTTAAAATGTTCAAAATAAAATAGATGGGTGTACTCGCCCCTACCACCATCTGTAGAATCAAAATAGTTTTAATAATGTAGAGTTATAGATTGAAGGGATGCAAACTATTTGATAGAAGACGTGATCTTAGGGAAGGCCATGATATGACGTGAGTACAGAAAAGATTCAAAGAAAACAATTTCAAGTCTACACCAGCAAAAAAAATCTTTGACCAAGAGACCAAAGAAGTGATTTATTGATTTATAAAGTACTTCAGTTAATGAAGACAGATCAGCAAAGAGACAAAGGAAGTCATTGATATCTTTGGAGAATTAACGATGCACAACCTACCACACACACCCCATGTTTCTCTTCAAAGTAATTGGGTGTCGCTCCATCTCACCACGTCATTCCTATTGTGCCCTTAGCACACACGCCCCATTCGGAACAGGGACCCTCTTTTCTTTCACCTTGTCGGGTCTTTTGGGGCTGCCTCGTTTTGTGTGCCCCCTTTTTTTGATGTTTCACATGGTCGATGTCACTCCAAGGTTTCATCATAAATCGACCATGCCTTCACTTTTTGGTTTTTGCTGCCTTCCGGGAGCCTCGGGGGTCTCTTCAGCATTTTGGCTCTGAACGGCCCTAGGCCCCTCTGGGCCCGGGCCTCCGGGGTTCCCTTGTCGGACTTCTCCCTTGCATTTGCCGCCCTTTGCAGCATTCCCGGGGCATCTTTCCGCCCCTCGGGGCCCGCCCTGCCACCTGCCGGCTGAAAGTTGCACAAATCTCTCAGGCGGCGCCTGCTCCTTCGGGCCCTGGTTCCCGGAAGTCCGCCTCCGGACTTCCGGACCTAGGAATCGCCACCCGTGCCGATGAGCCTCTGGCGGCTTCTCGGCCGCCATGCCCCACCTTGGCTTTCTCCTCTGCGGGTTTGTTTGGACTGCCTGCCGCGGGACTTGCTGGGCCCGGCCGTCCAGAGTTCCATCCCCAAAACTCCGTGATAGTTCCGCCGTCGTCCATGGCGGAACCCTAACGACATCCCACCATCCGGGTCCCGGCTCGACTCTCACCGCCGCCGCTTATTATCATGCCATCCGGACCCCAGAGTCTCCGCCACCGCTGTCGACCCAATTTCAAATTTCACCTACTTTTGGCACGGTCATACCAGCATTTATTACAACATTAATGGTGCTTGGGGTATATAATGCCCAAACTTGCTAGTCATTTTCATCGTCCGAATTGAAGTGAATTGGAGCAGCAATCAACTGGAGCCCACTGCCTTTTGCAGCGTCTCGATCGTCACCATCAAGTTCACTCCGATGATCCCTGGTAGACTTCACGCCTCACCATTTAGCGTATTCGAGGTAGGCCATCCCCATTTGCCCTCCCGTCTTTTTCATCATTTTGGAGGATTTAAATAATTGAACAATCGGTTAGAGTGGCATAAAATAGAAAATGACAAATCGCACCCATAACCCATGTGTTAAAAAACTCCCAAACCTATCGTAAGCGCCCTCGCCACCGATTTGGAACTTCTCAGTCGCGTGGATGTTCTTCGTGCAGGGCAATCCACTGCCCCAGGTCCGAACCCCGTCTTCGCCATAAAACTCAAACTCCCGGCTCTCGCCGACAGCGATCCTTACCCTCGGGCCCGGTCCATCGGATTTCCCTCACCGAGCTTCTGTTCACTTTTCGCCGAGCTCAAACTACCGAAACGCTCCGCCTCCCTAGTTCCCGAATCCCCACAACTTCTTCGCCGTTGCCTTGATCCTTTCAAGCCGCTGCCTTTTATGGAAATTTTTTGCCATCCACCCGAACGTCGGATCCCGGCCCCCGTTTTTCTATCTCTCTTACTGAAATCCTCGCTGTTTGCAGGGCCTTCCAGGCTCGGTTGTCCGGAGTTCCGCCCTCGGAACTCCATGACGGTTCCGCCGTCGTCCACGACGGAACCCTGCCAGCTTCCCGCCCTTCAGGCCCCGGGGAGGTCCTCGCCGTCTCTGCTGAGCAGTACGAAAATCCATCAAACGCTGAATCCTTTCCGGCTCCCCGCCCGTCGGGTTCCGGAGCTCCCACCGCCGTCGCCCAATCAGCGCCAGAATCTCAAGACAGTCGCAGCTGAATAACGTACAAATCTTCCGGCGGCGAACCCTTGCCGGCTTCCCGCCTTTTGGGTCCCGGAGCATCCTTTGCCGCCGCCGTTCAAATTAGTTGGGGGTCGTCCGGTGGCCATCGCCTTGCGTCCTCTCAGCCGCTGGGCCCCGGAGTCCCCTCCACCGCCGCTGGCTTAAACTTAATAAAATTTCGCGGCGCCCGGCATGCCGCGTCTTCTCGAGCGCCGGACCCCGCCTCTCTGAAAGCTGTCGTACCTGAACCAAAAGTGCATCGGCCGCCCTTTTTTCCGCCCAGGGCTCGGGCTCCAGACTTCCGCTGCCGGGTTTCCGTTGTCTGTCAGTCGTCTCTGTGTGCCTTCTCTTGCCGGCATTCCAGCCTGTAATCTCCGGTACCGCTTAGATCGCTCCAAACTAGCTCAAAACCACAATCTGACTTCGACCCACGTCCTAAATCATGCTGTTCTCCATCATAAGCCTCTCAAAATTCTAAAATTTGGCCAAGGGGGATCTCTGGGAGCTTTCAGTCGCATTCTCCCTTCCTGATAGCATTCCTGCCAGGGAAGTCTGGCCCTCCGGGCCCAGATTGTCCAAATGCCCCGAAATGAAATAGATAGCATCTGGAAACAATATTTATGATGTATTTGATTAATCCTTCAGATGATATGCTTAAAATATGGACTAACATGAATGCTTTTAATGTTGGTTGTGCTGACTTCGCCCTTTGCTTGCAGGATATATGGAATCGGCTGCAGGAACTTCAGGGGCCTCAGCCGAAAAGGACAAGGGTAAGAAATTTGGGAGAGCCGCTCGAGGAAAAGATGATAAAGATCAGATGAAGTTTCAGTTCCAAGGTGAGCTGCTCCAGTCAAAGGTCTCGATCGACTGGAAAGAAATCTCAGACACTAACATTGGCCAAGTGGACATAGATGAGTTCACCCAGAGGGTCAAGGTCGAACCTAAAACAAAGAATGCCAGATTAATACGTCAAAGTGGAATCACCAAGGCTGCCGGCTTCCCTCCCTCTCTGGTGGCACCCAAACTCGTAATAGCTTGCCGAGAAGCCTACCAAATAGACACCAGGACAATCGTGGACAAGGAGGGAAACATCCTCGCCGACATGTCACCAGAAGGAATCACAAAAACATTCCACATTCCCACATTCCCACACATGGAGGTCCCCACTTTGGAATAGTGCCAGGCGGCGTGGGATGCGAACCCATTGGGGTGCAAGAAATCAATTAACCTCTATTGGCTTAAGGAGAAACGAGGCAGCGCTACAAAGGTTCCCCAAGAGCTGTTCCGCAACGACTTCCATGAAGACTATCATGACCTGGTGACCATCTTAAGCAGGGTCATGGTCCTCCCAGCAGCCGCCTATTTCCAAGAGTGGATGGCATATTACATCGAGCAGATCTTGTGAGGGAATGAGGACGTAAACACCAAGACCTCATTCGACTGGGGAGGCATTATCAACAACTGATTTCACGAGCAGTTTGTAAACGTTAAAAAGAGCTCCAAGTTCTATATGAGCTCCTACCTGGTGTACTCCCTGGCAGGACAAAGACAATACAGTGGGTTATTTGTGGCACCAGACCAGGGGCACAGGCGAGGGCTCAAGCCGTATGAAAGGTACCCTCAACTTCAATACCACAACTTCAAAAAGGAGTACTGCCAGGTCAACGATGCCTTTATAGGCCACATCATCAGATTGATCGCCGGAAACTTCGAAAGGAGGGTTTCCCACAGGGCTAGGGTGCTCCTGAAAGAGTATGCCTTCCTATATATCCAATTCCCCAAGTTCACCTACATCCGTGCCCAAGGATTCACAGAACGGCCAAACAGGTTGTCAAGATACCCTAATGACAGGATCATTCTCGTAGAGCTTTCCCAGCAGCTCCAACACATTCAGACAGTCTTTGGCAACAAGCACGTAGCAGGGATCCCCTATCCCATGACCCTTGGCAAGGGCCAGTATCGACTGCAGACATCCCAATGCGTCGACAACTCTGAGAAAGAGATTAAAGAATATAACTTTGATTGGTACACGGCTCGCCTGCGAATGGACCCACATGGCCATTTCAGGAAGGCGCTAGGGCCGGCATATGCTCACCAATACCATGTTGAAGACTTCTGAGTAGACTGCTAAGAAGACAAGGAGGTCCACATGAGACACTACATGCGCATGACCGTGCAGTTCCTAAGGAGGGTACAACTGTTCCAGGTGCCGGACCAGCTCGAGGAAGATGAGTCTACAATCATGCACCCAAGGTACCCTGCGGTTGCCAACTTGGCAATCCCCTCCATTGACTAGGATGAACAGGAGGTCAATGACCTAGATACCATCACCCAGCCAATCATAGCTCACACTAAGGAGTGGGTCGATGGGTGGGTGGCGCAACTGAAACAACAAGGGGTGGTCCTAATGTATGAGGCGCTCAAGAGCGAGCCAAGTGCCACGGAGGATGTCGCCGCCACTACATCAGCTGGTGAGACTTCCAAGTCTCCCCCTGTCACCAGGTCCCAAAAGAGGAAAGGAACAGAGACTGCGCAATCTGCGGACCCTAAGGAGCAAGCAAAGAAAGACACGGGAGGCTCATCTCCCAAGAGGCTCAAACAGGCAATGACTATAATAGAAGTGCAGCCTCCCTTGCTCCTTCCTCCCCTGACTGGTGCGCTGCCCGCCTCTCAGGCCACAATCGCCTCATCTCTGCAGGCGGTGGACATTTCTGTCCACCTTGCCTCCTCGCCCCCGGCCGGATCAATAATTAACGTTGATTCCTCTTCTGGCATGATCACTTCTCTTTCCTCTACCACCATGTCACCCATTACCTCCCTGCCTCTAACAACAATAGCATCACCTGTTCCCCTTTCCACTGTGCCCGAGGCTATTACGCGGCACCTGCAGAGTCTTCCCCATGAGCTCTCGCAACTCCTAATGGACCCTGCTCTCCAAGCAGCCCTTTCCCAAGCCCTCACAATAGCTCAGCCTTCACAACCGCCAACAGGGCCGCTAGCCATGGAAGCCACGATGCAAATATCAGAGGAGTTGGAGAAGCGGGAGAAGGAGGCCTCGAAGCCTATTGAGGAGGAAGCTGATGATTATTATGAGCATCCCAAGTATGAACACAGGACCATCGACAAGGTGGCTTATGAGGAAGAAGAGACAGACTCTTCTGAGAGCAGAGATGAAGAGGGTGGCTCGGGTGACAAGGACATCATCTAAACATTTGATGAAGATGTTGAGGAGGAGTCGGCTCAGTAGCCAAAGGATGTTGGGGAGGAGGCAGAACAACCATCACATGGTGAAGAGGGACAGCCGCAAGAGGGGCAACCTAAAAAGGATATCACTGAGGCCGAGACCTATGTTGTGAAGAGTGCCAAGGCTGAGGCTGCTGAAGAGAAGAAAGAAGAGAAGGCAGAAAAGGAAGAAGATCCCACCCGGGTATTGTCCACCAGGTTTCCCGTCAGGCACCTCTTATTCGTTCAAGATTCTGACAAGGAGGAGGATGCTGCTAAAGAGAAAGAGGGGCCCTAAAAGGAGAAAGAGGCCGAGGTCTTACCTTTGACGAAGGGAGGTGAGGGTAGCCATGATGCACCAAGGGATAAATCTGCCATGCCCGACTAGTTGGAGAAACAGCTTGAAAGAACAACCCCAGTGCTGAAGGACCCAAGGGCGAGAATGGAGGGCATCTTGGCTCGATCCTTAACCACAAAAAAGAAGGAGAAGAAGCCTAAGGTCTGCTCCAAGATAACCATGGACGCTTCCGGCTCCCGAGCAGCATAAATAGCAACACCAACTGTTGGCCAAGCCGAGGTGAGTTACAGCATCTCCACCGTAGACTTGGGGACAACAACTAGAGAGCAGAAGGTTGAACATCTGGAAGAATCGGTGGCCATAGTGGTGCACCTGATTAAGTAGGACAAGGTCACCAAGGACGAGCTCAAGGCACAGGTTGCTGCCCTAACTGACTACATTCAGTAGTGCTCCTCAGTGGATGACCTACCCACCACCTCTACAGTCGCACCGTAGTTACTCTCTAAAGAACAGATAAATAAACTAGAGAGGAGGAAGAACTTGGAGAGGACCACTGAGGATTGGTTCTAACAGGTTGTAAGCATCAGAAACGTGGGAATCAGCTTGGCTGTGCAGATAGCCAATAAGTTCCTGGACCTAATCCAGTCCCTGGAGAGCACAAGAAGTCTCTGCACCAATTTCCCTATGATGTACGACTTCACCTTCCCAAGAATTGAGGCCATCCTTCAGATGCCAGAAGACGCGTGGGAAGAAAAGCTAGAGCTAAAAAAAGATCATTGGCTAGTGGATGTGTGGCACAGAGACCTCATCAACCAGAAGGAGAGGTTGGAGCAAATCCAGAGTAGAGTGGACCCAAATATCAAGTGGATCAAAGAGATCAAGGCAGAATGCACCGAGTATCTCAAGTTGATGACAGGCTATGATATGCCCACGGTGCAAATGGATACCGAAAAGGTGAGGTCATACTTCTAGGAGAAGATGAAGGACGGGACAGCCAGAGAAATCACCACGGAATTCCTAAGTTTTGCTGCCCGTGCCTTCGATCGATCAGAGCTATTCAGGGACCAAGGCTCGAAGTATGACGAGGATTGGAAGCGGCTGGAAGAGAACGCTAAAGAATGGAGTTACCAAGTATTAAGATGCGAGATCCTCGAGGTAGATAAGCTCCAGGCCGTCATCCTCAAGTACATTGAACACGTAGCTTCCGAGGAGCAAGAAGACAACCCAGCCAAGGAAGAAGTCCTCCCTAAAGAGTAGCTACAACCAAGAGGACAGTAATTAGCTACAGGACGAAAGAGCAATAGTGTCACCCACTAGATGACGAAATAGGGAAGGGACAAATAATGTTTTTAAATTGTAAATCTATTTGGGGGTAGGTGAAACCCTATTTTGTAATGAATCTTGGCCACACAATTGTAATGAATCTTGTCCATTCATTTAACTTTTAGAAAATTATAAATAGAGCACTCCCCTCATTTGCAAAAGTGAGAGTTGAGTTGTTGTAAAGGCATGCTGCAGAAATTTATAAGAAATATCATTGACTTGGTGTATTTCCTTAATTTCTCTCTTACCATTTGATTCATTTCTCCAAGTTCACATGTTTAGTTTAGATCTTGTGGCTGTTTAGTTAGCTGTTTACTGTATTTAGTTGAATCTGAGGAATGTTGTTTGGTGTTTGTGAAAATTCTTGCATTGTTGATGATCCCTTAGTCCATACCTTTTGTTGTTTGCTGAAGGTAGATAGCTATGCAAAGTTAGCCTGGACTTGATTTGAAGCTGCCCCAAACATTTATCTTTAATTCATGCATGTATATGGTGGATGAAGGATGAAATATCTGTAGCCCTTAGAAGATAGCACAATTTCCATGATACTATGAAATCCCTGGTTAAGTGGGATATTGTTTTGAAGGATTGTCCATTGCAAGGAACTCCATTGTCACTATTCGCCGCAAGCTTTAGACTTAGGAACTTCTCCTTCCCTTCGCCCTTTTTCACTTTTTTTAGAAACTGAACAATACCAAGGTTCATTGCACATTATAAAGCCAAATACAACAACTTAATGGAGTTCAAGACTGCTGTTTGAACCTACAGCCAACACATAAATGCTTTCATTTTAAGAACTTTTCAAGATCCCACTCCATATTTCATGTCCACACTTTATATTTTCTGTAAGACCGCCTTATGATTCCAGCAAATCACATCAAACTACTGAGGTATCTAAGCACTGTCATGACCTGACATCCGAGAGACCTTGGGATTGTGTCCTGCAATCTGATTGTGGAAGATTATCTTTCAAGAGAGGTAGTGCACTTACGCACTGCTTGTGTTGAAAAGTGCATAAAAAAGAAATCAACAGAACTGGCGCAAGTAGGAGGCCTGACAAGTTTGGAATATAAGGCTGAAGGTTCGAAGTGATTCATTTATGCCCTCCTCCTCCTAACGCCATAAACAGAACTAGTGCTAGAAGGAGGGCGAGAGTGAATATACTAAGTTGAAGGATAAAGCGAAGTTGGATGAAATCGGATCATTCTCCCCGGAAAGGTTTCAAAGAGTTCTACGATCAACACCAAACAAGGGAGAATTTGAAGAATTGTCGCATCCCACGAGGGAAAAACGAGCACAAGGAAGCAGCTCTGCCTCGTCCTCTTTCCCCACTCCATCCGCCTCCATTTCACCCTCACTTTCATTTGGCTGGCCTTCATCTTCCACCCAACCATCTCAAACAGCATTTGCACACCCCACCTTCGGCAGCCAGGGGTTCGCTCCTCTCTCGGCCCTTCCAGTCCAAAGCACAGTCCAGGCAGCCATAGCTCAAGGGCAGCCCCATATTGTGGTTGTATTGCCAATACAGCCCCAAATCCCTATTCTCCAACAGCAAGTGCCACCTCCGCCTCCCCCCATGACTTGGCTTGCGCATAACCCTTCGCCGATACACTTTGCTGTTTACAATGATATGTCTAAGAATCCGGAGGGCTTTTGTTCAAAGTTCCATCCCCGCGACATGCAAAGGACAGCCAAAGAGCATATCAAAATATTCAAGACAACGATCACCGAAATGCAAGTCAACCACGTGGATGTCGCATGTCGCCTGTTCCCGCATTCATTGGGGGAAGAAGCCTTCTATTGGTACATTAACCTGCCAAGGAGATCCATCACCTCATGGAACCTGATGAAGAATGCATTTCTGCAGAATTATAAGATCCCCACCAACCCTTCGGACCTTTACCAATAGTTCATGTCTATCAGAAGGGAGGTCAATGAACCCATTGGCTCCTTCAATGACCGTTTCCATCAGGCTCACATGAGGCTTCAGGCTCCGTACCTCCATGATGATGCGGCATCTCTTCCGATCTACTACGCGGCCCTGGACAACCTCACGTCAGCCTTGGTAAAAAGGATGCGCCCACCGCCTGCTACCCTACTGGCCGCCTATGCAGAAGCCGTTGTCACAAGTGCAGATTTGGGACAAAATATCTCCAGCCCGTTGCCCTCTTTGGGGCCTGTCGCCCACCCAATGCAGATTCAGGGGCTTAATCAGGCGTTTTCTCATCAAACCCCTCTTATGAACCAGGTGCCTCAATTGCCTATTGTGCTGCATCCGGGGTAGCCGTTGAATTATGCACCTCCCATGACTTCCTACTTGCAGCCCCAGCAATAGTACAACTATTCTCAGATGGCTCCACAACAGCAAGCATATTCCCAACAGCATCAGGCACCATTGTACTTGTTAGGACCAGACTTTCCTCCAGCCTATCAAAATCAGCCGGCAGCCCTGCCTGCTTTTCTCCAAAATCCGGCCCCGTCGCCTAGAGGTGCGACCGAGAAGGATAAACTAGAAGAACTAACGAAAATGATTAAGAAGATGTCCACGGAGATGACGCATCTGAAGAACCAGAATAATTAGTTGCAGGCCTCCCAACGCAACTTCCAGGCCAATCTCAATAGGGACAGTCGAGAGTCTTGAGACAATAGAGACAACAAAGATAATCGGGAAGTAGACACCTCCTCGGGGCAGAATTATGAGAGGGGGCAAAATTCCAATCAAAATACAAAAAGAAGACCTTAGAGGAAAAATCGCAGGTGGAACACCAGGCCCAACAACGATGGTGTTTCCACGCCATTTGATCAACTGACAAGCAACAACAAAACATCTAGCGGTGTGTATCTGACCGAAGCGGCCTTGTCCAGGTGGTGTTGACTTCACAAAACCAGTAGGCATTCTGAGCTAGATTGTCCCGAGTTCCAGACAGCTGCTGAGATCTTCCAGGTGGAGGTGCAAAATGCAGTTGACAATGCCAACTACAGGGACATCGTCCCTTCTGAGCCTTATGATTCCTCGTGTCTAGTGGTCAATCAGGCGCCATTTCCGCAAGGTGACCACAACGAGCCCAAAGTCGAGCCTACTCCTGTTGAGGATGAGGGAGCACCAGAGGTAAGTAATGAACAAACTTTGGCTCCACTTTTTGATTCAGTAGATAATGGTCTGGTAGATGAAGAAGAATCATTTGTAGATGAGGTCCACATGTTCCATCAATGATCGAGCCCCTACTTCCTTAGGAATAGACAAGCGGGCGGACCCTTCACAACTTCGCCACCCCACCTGATCCTGATGCCAGTAACAACCCTGGGCTTCCTCATATACCCGCCCAATACCTCAATAGGAATGGATCTCCAAACCAACCACAAAATCAGCCTAAAGGCCAACCCCAAAATCTGCCTGGGCAAACCAAGATCCAAACCCCTAATTCCGCTATAGGCCAAGCCTTCAGCTCCGAAATCGAGCAAATGGGTGAATATGTGGTGGAAGAATTCAAGAACGTCAAAGTCAGTTTGTCAGCCTTTGAATTACTCAAAGTTCCTGCTGTGAGGCATGCCTTCTTCAGGGTTCTCATCGGGACTCCGTCTTCTAGTACAACACAAGAGACCCCAGCCAAAAGAGTAACCTTTGAGGAGCCCAGGAAAGAATAGGAGATACAGGATAATACCTGAAGAAGGAACATTGTGCCCGCAAATCAAGCGGCAAGTAGATACATTGAAAAGGAGCCAGAAAGGGCCAGTAGATAGCCTCCCAAGGACCAGCAATTTAAGCAAACCAAAGATACGGGTAGTAATAGGAATAAAGGTCAAATAGCTCAAATGGACACACCTGTGGGCATCCTCCAAGGGAGACCGAAAACTCCCCCTTTCCTAACTACCATTAGGGTCTTTGGGAAGAACTTGCACAACTGCCTGCTCGATTCAGGCGCGTCTACCAACATCATTCCCTTGGCCATATGTAAGGCTTTGGGCATCACCCCCACGCCTTCAAAGAGAAAGGTGACCTAGCTGGACAAAACAGAGATCAACATTGTGGGTGAAATAAACCGCATCCCCATGCAAATTGTTGCGGACCTCCAAATACAGCAGGTCGTTGATATTCAAGTGGCAGACATTCCCGATGCTTATGAAATTATTTTGGGGAGGGAGTTCACCGAGGCGTTGAATGGATACACCGCCACAGACCTTTCTCATATGTGGCTGCCATGGAAGGGGTTGCCAAATCAGATCCGTATCGACCGTGAACCCCGTATGAAGTATATGATCACGGAATACAATAATCTCAGCGAGGTGTTGTTCGCTGAGACTGATTTAGGTAATTATTGCCCTTTTTCTTACCAAAATGAGCTTGAGCTTCAGGAAGAACGTACAGATGAAGTATTGATGGTGTTGTACAGTCCCTCGGCAGATTCTGTGCGAATGCCCCCAGATACCGAAGCAGTGATAGAAACAGATAATGAGCCAGGTAAGGATGATGACTGGGGATTACTCGATGGTTTCCAGGGGTTCATGGAAAAATGCGCAAAAGATTAGCTCAGCCTAGGAGCCCGAATGAATTTCCAGGATCTCTTATTGCTGAACTTGTGTAAGGTCCACGATGCTACTCACTCTGAATTTGATTGTTTCCTATGCCAAGCAGTAGTGGAGAATGTTAGAAAATCAGCTACCCCCAAACTGAAACACCAAAGGAGACGCCAGCAGAACCGCCTATTGATCATTGCCCCAAACTGGAAAACCCCCCCAAGATCACAAGACCTGTTGTTCAACCGAAAGGGAACGGAGGCTCAATCAGACCCGAAGATAAGGAATCCTCCATGTGCTGGATGCTCCAATTTGATGGATCAAAGTCAAGGCAAGGAGCTGGAGCGGGGATCGAACTCATCAGTCCAATGGGTAAGACATTTCTCGCTACCCATCGATTGCAATTTTATTGCACCAATAATGTAGCGGAATATGAGGCCTTAGTCCTTAGCCTTCTTATGGCCCTAAAGAAAAATGTGAAAGCGCTGCAAGTCTTCAGGGATTCCGCGCTTGTGGTTAAGCAGGTCAGGAAGTTGTACTCTTACCATGATTGGAGACTCACAAATTATAGACACAGGGTTTGGGATCTCTTAGAGGGCCTAGATGCATTCAACATACAATTGATCCCTCGTGCTCAGAATCGCATAGCTGATGCCTTGGGTCAAGCAGCCAGCACACTACAGCCCCTCTCTTTGTCTAGGCTCAAAAAATTCATTGTTGAGCTAACATCCACGCCATCGGTCTCAGATAATGTTACTCACCTACAGGTCTTCAATGATGACAAGCATATCCTCTAGTTCATCACAAGCTCCGACGTTTTCGCTGCCCAAATAATTGATGAAGCTGATCCACAGGAGGCTGAATTGGACATAGAAGGGGTTATCAACCTCAAAACCAACACGATCCCCAGAGGTATGGTTTAGCTAGAGCACGTCTTTGATTTGGATCAGATCAGGGATCAGGATCGACAAACAAAAAAGGAGGCTATAAGAAACCAGTGCAACGCTCACAACCTGGGAACGACCGAGGGTACCAAGAATGTTTTTATTGGAAAGGTGTGCACACCTGAGGAAGAGAAGGGAATCACGGATGCGTTACGAAGATATCATGACATGGTGGCATGGAGTTACGAAGATTTGAAAATATACGACACCTTTGTTATCACACACACCATCCCTATGAAGACTGAAGTGAGGCCATTCCGTCAGCGGCAACACCCTATTAATGCCTTGCTAGAACCTATCGTTTACAAGGAGGTGCTTAAATTACTTTCAGCAAGAATCATCTTTCCCGTCAGGCATTCCACGTGGGTGGCTAACTTTGTCCCCCTCAGGAAAAAGAATGGAGAGATTAGGCTGTGCGTGGATTTTCACAATCTAAATCGCACCTCGAAGAAAGACAACTATCCAGTGCCTTCACTGGATGAGGTGCTGCAAATCGTTAACGGCTCCCAGATGATGTCCTTCCTCGACGGATACTCTAGGTATAACCAGGTAATGGTGCAATATGAGGATCGTCACAAGACAACATTCACCACTAAGTGGGGAACGTTCGCATACAGAAGAATGCCGTTCGGACTCATCAACGCTGGCGCCACTTTCCAACGCGCCATGGATATCGCCTTCAAAGAACTAATTGGAAAATGCATAATCATCTACATGGATGATTTGACCGTATTCTCTAAGAAGTGGGGTGATCACATCTCTGATTTATGTAAAGTATTTCAGAGATGCAGGGAGTTCGGGGTTTCCCTAAACCCCAAGAAGTGCATTTTCAGAGTGACCGAAGGCAGGCTGCTCGGGCACATCATTTCAGAACAAGGAATCTCCATTGATCCTGAGCGCATCGAGTCCCTACTCAAGATTCAGCCCCCGGGCAACAAGAAGGAATTAAAATCTTTCTTCGGAAAGATCAACTTTGTCCAGAAATTCATCACAGGTTTCGTGGAAATTGTCAAACCTCTCAATGCCATGCTCAAACAAGATGCCAAAGTTGAATGGATGCTGGACGCCAAACAATCCTTCGAAGAAATCGAACGGGCCATTGCTGAGGCACCCGTGTTGGTTAGCCTAGATTATCTGAAGCCGTTCTATATCTACTCCTTTGCTTCAGAGCACTCCTGTGCTAGCATGTTGACCTAGAAGGACGACGAAGGAAATGAGCATCCGATCACCTTTATGAGTGCTCCCCTCAAAGATGCTGAATTACGTTACCACAACATAGAAAAGCAGGCGTCTGCTCTCGTAAGAGGAGTGAAGAAATTTAGGCACTACATTCTACGCAACAAGGTGTTCACTATTGTCCCCGACCCAGCAGTCAAGACGCTGCTCATGCAAAATGAATTGGGCGAACGAAGGGCTAAGTGGGTCACCCTGCTACAAGAGTATGATATGGAAATCCAACTAATGAAATTGGTAAGAGGGCAGGCACTCACCCGTACAATGGCCGAAATAGCAGCAGAGGCTGAACTTGAACTCACGGTATAACAATACCAGCTTGAAGATGTCTCCCCGGGAGAATGGTACCAGGATGTCGTTTATTATCTGCTGAATCACAAGTGTCCACCGCATCTGCAAGGAGTCCAAAAGAGGGCCCTGAGATTGAAAAATAATGGCTACATGTTACAAGGTTCCATCCTCTATAAGAAGAATCATGAGGGCGTTTATCTGAGATGCCTAGGCAAAGAGGAAGCAGAACGCGTTCTGAGGGAGTTTCACAATAAATTTGGTACGGGCCATGGCTCAGGTTCTTCTACAGCGCATCAGATACTAAGGGCAGGATATTATTGGCTGACCGTCTTCAAGAATGCCTATTGCCATGTTCGCTCCTGTCACACGTGCCAGACCACTGCCACCAGGGAGAGGAATGCTATTGTCCCACTGCAGCCCGTTTTGGAGGTAAGGCCTTTTGCGCAATGGGGTCTCGACTTCATCGGTCTGGTAAGCCCTCCATCATCTGCGGAACACAGATACATTCTTACCGCTACTGATTATTGTACTAGATGGACGGAAGCAATAGTATGTAAGCAATGCACCACTGAAGTAGTTACTGACTTCTTAGAAAGTTTCATTTTAAATCGCTTTGGTTGTCCGTATGCTTTGGTATGTGATAATGAACCTGCCTTTTCTTCGTTGAAATTTGCTAGTTGGGCATTTGACTATGGGATTGCCCTCAAATTCTCATCCAATTACTACCCTCAGGGCAATTGCCTTGCCGAATCCACGAATAAAAAATTGATTATCGTGATCAAGAACCTGCTAGATAGGAATCCCATGGACTGGTATACCCAACTCCGCTTTGCCCTTTGGGTTGATCGCACTGGCCACAAGGTTGCTCTTGGCGATTCTCCATTCCACCTCGTCTACGACCTAGAGCCTATATTTCCCATCCACCTGAAGATTCCTACTCTTCAGTTCATCAACGATTTTTATGAGGGGGGAGATCGTAGGGAAGCTCGTCTAGCTGAGCTCTTACATTTAGAGGAAGTCTGAAACCGTGCAATAGAAAATTTTGCCAAACATCAAGGTGTAGTTAAGAGATGGTTCGACCACCGAGCCAAAATGAAGGCTTTTAGAATTTTGGATTTGGTCCTGTATTGGGACAAGGCCCATGAGAAGAAAGGGGGACACAAAAAATTCGACAAGCTCTAGCTTGGCCCCTTTCAAATAGCTGAGATTTTGGGAGATAATGCCTTCTGCTTAAAGACTTTAATCGGTGAGAACATCCCGTTGCCGGTCAACGGGCAGCACCTGAAGCATTACTTCCAAACTTGAGCTCCTTCGAGCTCTTTGTTGTAAATACCTGTACATAGGTTAGGATAGTTGCTTTCTTGCTTGTTTGCTTTCTGTTTGCGTCGCCTTTTTGCTTTCTCCCTCCTGGCAGTTTTGTTTCGGAAGGTGTTTCCTGCTCCTCTACGGTGGTCGTGCTTGCCTGACAAGCGGTTCACTTTGCTGTCCGCTCTTTGTGTTCTTTGGCTAAACATTCACTCTAGACTATTGGTCTTTGCAAAGCTGTCCGCGAATGATTTCTTTGTCTGAACTTTGCCCAGAACTTGACCCTTCGCCGGATCTTCTTACCACATCTCGGATCTCACACAAATTACATAATAATAAATTATGAAGGATCGTACTAAGGTTGTTAAGACACCCTAGTGAGTGAAAAATATTAAGTCTACTCCAGTGACCACTGCAATCTCAAACCCATTATAGGCATCAATGCTTACCCGGTCGAACCAAATGGAAAAAGAGAAAATGAAATATCAAAGCAACAGAGAGAAAGAGAAAAGAAACTCTGGAAAAAGAAAATAAATGACCGTATGGGCGTTCGGATAACTCTACCGGGGCTATGGACGCCCAGCCGGTAGTAGAGCAATATCCATGAGATTGTAGCAACAACTCTGCCAGGGCTATGGACGCCTGACTAGCAGCGGGGCAATGTCTAGGTTACTTTTGGTGTTAGGCAACTTATGTAGCTCACTCGGTTGAAGTGATAACCCTGGTTACTATCCCTAGGAAAGAAATGAGCTCACTTCACACACACTTTCGAGATGTAACGTAAGTTGACCTAACTAAAGATCTCGTTCTCCCAGGTTCATCCTTGGAAGCCACTCCTGGTCTGCGAAACCAGAGATTCTGGGTCCTGAATGAATATTTATCCCTAGAACGCTTCGGAGCATTCTCCAGTGGAGTCGCCATTTGTTGTGCCCTCAGCACACACACCCCATTCAGAACGGGGACCCTCTTTTCTTTCGCCTTGTCAGGTCTTTTGGGGCCGCCTCGTTTTGTGTGCCCCCTTTTTTTTGATGTTCTGCATGGTCGATGTCGCTCCAAGGTTTCATCATAAATCGACCATGCCTTCGCTTTTTGGTTTTTGCTGCTGTTGTGCATGTTTTGCACACACGCCCCGCCATAGGCAGGGACCCACTTTTTTTTGTTCCCGACAGGCTACTTTGCTCCTGTCTTGTTTTGCGTGCCCCATTTCCAAGCCCAAATTGGTCATGTGCAATCAAACGATCAAATTCCCCTACCCAAATTCACTTGCTTGGGGTATTCAAATTTGCGGAGAAATAAAGTCCCCATCCCCTTTCTGCCTTTTGTCATGCTTTGGTTGTTTCGGAAACGTCCGTGGACCCCTGTCGGTCCAGTTTCCACATTTTTGGCTTCGGGGACAACTTTTTGGTGGATTTGGAATGTGTTTGGAGTGTTTCATGAATTTCAAGGTTTTGTGAAAGTTTGGTTAAGTTTCGGTGGTTCCGGAGCTTCGTCCCTCTTTTTTGTTTTGGAAACATCCGTGGATCCCTGCCGGTCCCGTTTCCACATTTTTGACTTTGGGGCCAACTTGTTGGTGGATCTGAGATGTGTTTGTGGTCCCTAAGTGAACTGCCAAGGTTTCGTTAAAGTTTGGTTAAGTTTCGGTGGTTTCGGAACTTTACCTCTGAATTCCCTTCCTCCTTGGCTGTTTGGAAACATCCGTGGGCCCCCGTTGCTCCCGTTTCCTCAATTTTGACTTTGGGAGCAATCTTTTTTGTATCGAGGATGTGTTTGAAGTGCGTAAATGAACTGCCAAGGTTTCGTTAAAGTTTGGTTAAGTTTCGGTGGTTTTAGAACTTTACCTCCGGAATTCCCTTCCTCCTTGGCTGTTTGGAAACATCCATGGACGCCCGTCGCTCCCGTTTCCTCAATTTTGACTTTGGGAACAATCTTTTTTGTATCGAGGATGTGTTTGAAATACGTAAATGAACTGCCAAGGTTTCGTTGAAGTTTGGTTGAGCTTCAATGGTTTCAAAACTTTCCCTCCGGAGTTCCCTTCCTCCTTGGCTATTTGGAAACGTCCGTGGACCCCCGTCGCTCCCGTTTCCTCAAATTTGACTTTGGGGTCAACCTTTTCTGGATCTGGGATGTGTTTGATGTGCTAAAATGAACTGCTAAGGTTTCGTCAAAGTTTGGTTAAGTTTTGGTGGTTTCAGAGCTTTGTCCCCCTTTTGCTGTTTTGGAACATCCGTCAGCCCAGAGCGACTCGGCCTCCGGAGCCCAGCCCCTCCGTGGCTGTTTCCGAGGTTCCGCCTCTCCGTCGTCGTCTGGGAACTTCCGGCCCGAGTCTGACCTCCGCGGGCCGCTTCCTGGGTCTCCGCCTCGGCCGCCGCTTTGGAATTCTCTCGACGGGTCGCCTTTCCTTCCCGGGCTTCAGAGGCTCGGGGCCCTCCTGCGGGCCGCTTCCGGTTCCGCCTCCCGCCGCTTTGAACTTCCGGCCTCACGCCCTCCTGCCTCCCAGCCCAGCCTGCGGCTGTTTCGGGTTCCGCCTCTATCGCACTGCTTTAAACTTCCGACGGCCGCCTTCCTTCCGGCTTCGAGCCCGCCCCTCGGTGGGCCGCTTTCCTCGCTCATACATTTTGAACTTCCGACGGTTGCCTTCCACTCGGGCCGAGTCTCCGCCCCTCGCGGGCTATCTCCGGTTCCGCTTCTTCGCCGCCAGCTTTTGGAACTTTCTAATAGCCTGCCTTCCTTCCTCTCCCTTCCGAGTCTCGGCCTCGTAATGCTCAAGTCCGGCCCCTCTTTGGCTGTTTGGATCCTAGTGGCCATCTCCTTCAAGGCTTTCGAACCTCCGAGTCTCCATGTCACCGGGCTTCAGCCCCTCTATGCCAGCCTCCACTGGGAGCTTCGCTTCTCCTCAAATTTATTTTGAACATCCGGGAGCCCAAGTTCTTCCTGGCTGTTTTGAACATCCGGGAGCCCACCTTCTTCCCGGCTGTTTTGAACATCCGGGAGCCTGCCTCCTTCCCGGCTATTTTGAACATCTGGGAGCCCGCCTTCTTCCTGGCTGTTTTGGCTTCTGTTCGCTGTCTGCCTTCTGGCTTTCTTCGCCATCTTTCCGCCCTCTGGGCTCGCACCCTTGAAGCACGCATTAATGTTTATGGTCCAAATGAGCTCCAAATATGAATATCAAGATATTTTGATGATGCATGGATAGATCTAACAAGGAATTTGTAGGTTTGACTGACATTTTCCTTAACTCATGTATAAATGCACTTACGACACTTCATGTTTGCAGGAGTCAAGAAGCCTTCCATAGGTCTATCGAAGAGGCCCATTGAGGGACTTGTCCTAGCTTTTTCCAGATGATGATGATTTCTAAGGAGCTTTCTGTCCGAATCAGGGGCCACCAATCCATTGATGCCAATCGTCGACAGACTCGTTTGATCCAAGGAAGAACACTGCAAGCACATCAAGCAAAAGACAACTTTCGGGTAGTTTCTGCTACAATGAAAAGGCAATCAGCTAAATGACAAAATTGCTATAGTAATTGGCACTAGATGAAAAAATAGGGAAAAGACAAGGAATGTATTTTTAATTGTTGAATATTGTGGGGTAGGTGAAACCCTAATGTAATTGAATCTGAGCCACTCAATACAAATTGATCCTAGCCATTCATTTGGGCTTTGGAAAACTATAAATAGGGGCTTGCCCCTCATTTGTAAGTGTTGGAGAATTGATGTAAGAGGAATTTGCAGCAATAGAAGACAGCATTGCATGATTTTATGGATGTTCTTTTTGATTTTGCTCATCTTGCATGCATGGTTCTTCCTTCCATGTTAGCTTTAGTGTTAGTTTCTTGAATGGGAGTGGTGATGGTGTTTGCTGTTTTAGTATTTGATGGATTTCCAGCTCATGCTTTTTGTGGTTCATTGATGATGAGTCACTTTACAAAGCTAGTCTGAGCTCATTACTTCATTGTTGCAACTTAGTTCAATTACATGTGCATGATGAGTGTGTGTAATTTGAAAATCTGTAGTCCTTAGAAGATTGCACTAGTTTTGTGCAACTGTAGGTTTCTCTTGGCCAAGCAAAACCCAGTTTCGGAAGCCTTTCTACTTTAGCAGCCACCATTGTTACTGTTCATTCGTAGCTTAGGATTAGAATAGCTTTCTAAACACTTCTCTTTTTGTTGTTTCTTTTAATCCTTGGTTAGAGTAGGACCCAAAGCATCACCATGAAGCCAAATCAGATGAACTTGATGAGTTTCAGCTTGCTGTTTTGAGTGGATAGCCACTGTTCATTCACTTCCAGCACTTTGAAACTGCATTTGCAAACCCAACTTCCATGCTTTGTAACTCATCCATAAGTCCGCCTTGTGATTCCAGCAAATCACATCAAACTACTGAGGTATCTAAGCACTGTCATGAGCTGACATCCGAGAGACCTTGGGATAGTGTTCTACAATTCGATTGTGGAAGATTGTCTTTCAAGAGAGGTAGTGTACCTACGCACTGCCTGTGTTGAAAAGTGCATAAAATACACATCAAAAGAACTGGCACTAGAAGGAGGGCCTAACATGTTGTGGCTATGAAGCTAAAAGATGGAAATCGAAAGGAGCACTTGCAAAGAAGAAATCTGAGATAGGAGATCTCTTTAATTCAAAAATTAGAAAAAATTGAAGGTAAAAGAAGCTGAGTGAAAATGGAGCAACATGCACAAATTGACATCACTCAGCTACATGCAAGTTTGAACAAGAGATTGAAGAAGCCATTGCAACAGTTTGCGTTGGCAGATAGATGTCGGATCCATTGCACTTGTAAGCATAGTGAATTAGGGTGTCTAACATTCTTGGACGGAATTGAGAAGGTCTTGCAAGGAGAAATTCCCTTTTGGGAAATATATTAGCCTTTAGCCCTTGCAAACTTGGAGGAAGAATTGATAGCCATGGTAGCCAAGGCATTCAAGGAGCTGATCCAGGAACATTTGAGCAGCAAGAATGGACCAAGATTGGAGGAAATATTAATGTCTTGTTGGTGCAGATTTCACAATGCACCCCATTTTGAATTCACTTGCTCGTCATGCACAAAAATTATCGCTCAAGCTAGGGGTTGTTCGAACGAGTTAGAGCAGCCAACTCTCAATGAGGAGAAGTTATCCAATGAGGCAGAAGAGTTGTCAACATCCGGAGGACAGCAAAATAAAGATGAACCAAAAAATTTGACAGAAGTTGGTGTTGGGATAGTAGACATGGAAAATGAAAACCAAAAGGGAGGAGCTGAAAGTCTTGGGACAGCAAGGTGCATTGATGAAAATTTGGTTGAAATTAATTTAGAAGGCCTTCCCTCCACCAATCAAGGGCAGTCCTCCACTCTAGAAGAAAAGCAATTGGTAGGTGATGATGAACCAATGAAGTCTACAGTCGTGCATGCTGGGACAGCCAGTGAAGATGTTGAAGATCAAGAAGAGGAGGCTGAAAGCCTTGGGGCAGCAGAAGGAGATGGTAAAAGCATAAGCAAAATCAGGTCAAAAGACCTCTCCTTCATAAAAGACAGTGATCAAGAAGCTGAAAATGCAGATTTGGAGGAGTGGGAGCAACCACTCACCATGGCTATCCACCATCGTGCTTCTTTTTCAAGTGATGATGAGGACCCAATAGCGGAAAGATATGACCAACTCATCTCCAGATTAGCAAGGGATTGGTTAGAGCTGAAATACCAAGTGGATTTTGAGGTACTACTATTACCAAATTGGTGTCGACTCCATGATTCATCGCACTCAGAGCTCACATGTAAGCTATGCCAAGAGGCCATTGAGAAATTCAAGGGACAAGGGGCACAACCAAGCACATCACCTCCCGCAGCCACTTCAAGGATTGAAGAAGAAGACCAAAATCCCAAATCAACTAATGACTCAGTTGAAGGTAGTCCTCAAGAGGATGTTGGGGCAGCAATAGAAGGACAACAATATAGTCTTGGACTTCCGAGCGATGGAGTAGATCAAACGGGAATGTTGTCCACTAGTCACCAAGGAGTTCTTCCTCTTAAAGAGCAGTTGTGTACCATGGACGATGGACTTTTTGGCAAGTCTTCAGAGGGAAATTGTGCAGTAGACTTTGGTCCCCTTAATGAGGTTCCATCAATTGATGACTTCTTTCCATTGGGAGCTGCACTACAGAGGTATGCTCATGTCGAGGAAGAACACATCCCAGAAGATGGTAGTGATGAATACATACTCCTTGAGCCCTTCAACAATGATGCACTAGAGTTTCCAAATTGGGAGAGGAGCTCCTTCTCCATTTACAGTGATAGTGAGCAAGAGGAAATGAGTGAACATCATGATAAGACGCATGAACAACAAAAAAAGAAGACAAAGGCGGAGGTGCTAAGATAGTTGCTAACAGAGATGAAGCACTCGACCGACTACAAGATGCAACTTGGAGTCCTTCCGCCATGATCACCGTTGATCCTCCCTCATATTATGATGGCTGCAATAGGATAGATTCACGTATGTCATCATCCCATGACACTAAACATCACAAAAATAAGGCTCACACATGGAAAAGGAGATGGGACAGCATGTTGCCCCTTGAAGACAGCAATCAAGAAGAGGTTCTGGCAATGGAAGCCCAGGCAGATGAGGTGTACTTCCTCTAGGAACAACCAATTGGGACTGTGGATCTTGCTCACAACTTGGAAGAGCTGTTTGTTGCCCCGTCCTCCTAGCCTTATGCACGCTCAATGTCTGAAGTGCTGCACCCTCCATTGCACCTGCCGGAGGCTGCCAATGCAACAATCAAGGATGTTATGCTTACTCTCGACTATCCAACGCTGCCACCTCCGTGTGATGACATCCAGGTTTTATCCTTCCTTGCCCCTATTATTTCACATAATTGCACTTATTATTTTGATTATGGGAACGAGGGAAAACAAACATGTTTATGGATTAATCATGGGTTCAACGAGCCTCCTCAATTACTAATTTTTTATGGTGACATGATTGAACTTGAGTGCTGCAATGTTAAACTTCATTTTTCTGAATATAAAGATAAATTCGCATGGTTAAGAACGATGGCGATTGTTCGTTTGCTTGTGCATGCTTTCCAAAATCCAATGAGTGTTAATGTCAACTCGCCTTGCCTGAACATAATGTTTTGTAAATATCTTTCTACATAGCTCATTTTTGAGTAGTATAGGTTTCCTGTAAATACTCTGCTTTCCTGCTTTCCTTAGGTTAATTGGTTTGTGTAGGTTGCTCGCTTTGTAGGTTGTTTGTTTTTTGTTTGCTTTCGCTTTGTTGCTGCTTTGCTTGGGGTCCCTTTGCTTTTAGCTGGGCACATCTGTGCGCACAACAACCATACTTATCGCCTGGGGTTGTTTTACGTATTTCTTTGTCAAACTCTAATCAAGTTTTTAGAGTGGATGGTGAAGGTCTTCTATTAGTGTCAAGCGATCTGGGTGTTTAATTCGAAGAGGATAAGTTGTTGGTTTAGTCTGACTCTGACGTATTCTGAGATCTTATAGCTCTTACACATCTTAAGAATTCGACGGTCACTATAGGGCCTTTTGTGAAGTCTAGTTAAGTGAAAAATCTAAAATTCTGCTCTAGCGCCACTGTGATTCTCAGCCCTGAGTGCAAAATTCAATGCTTGCGAGTTGAAATAAAAGAGCTGAAAAGAGAAAAAAAAGAAAGAAAGAAAACATTGAAAATTAAAAGAAAGGGAAAATTCAACTTTTCAGGGGTATCTGAGCAACTCTACCAGGGCTATGGACGCCTGGCTGGCAGTAGAGCAATGTTCAAGAGAATCACAGCGATAACCTCGTCGGGGCTATGGACGCTTGACTGGCAGCGAGACAATGTCCCAAATGCTTTTAGAGTTAGAATAAACTACGTAGCTTAATTTGACGGAGCTCAGGTTCCTATAGCAATCGAAGGATGGGAATTAATGCAATTGCACACACTTGGATTTTCAACATACTGAAGGTTGGGATGGCTAATGGTTTTGATTCTTTGCTTGAGCGTCTGGTCTGTTTGCCCTAGCGTGAAGGTCGGAACCCGAGATTCTGGGTTTGTGATTCTAGTTTGTCATCAAAATGTTCTGGAGCATTTCCCTAGTGAGTCACCATTTGTTGTGCATGTTTTGCACACACGGCCCGCCATAGGTAGGGACCCCCTTTTTTTACTCTCGACAGGCTGCTTTGCTCCTATCTTGTTTTACGTGCGCCATTTCCAAGCCCAAATTGGTCATGTGCAATCAAACGATCAAATTCCCCTACCCAAATTCACCTACTTGGGGTATTCAAATTTGTGGAGAAATAAAGTCCCCCATCCCATTTCTGCTTTTTGTCATGCTTTGGTTGTTTCGGAAACGTCCGTGGACCCCTGTCGGTCCAATTTCCACATTTTTGGCTTCGGGGACAACTTTTTGATGGATTTGGAATGTGTTTGGAGTGTTTCAGTGAATTGCCAAGGTTTTGTCAAAGTTTGGTTAAGTTTCGGTGGTTCCGGAGCTTCGTCCCTCTTTTGCTGTTTTGGAAACATCTGTGGATCCCTGCCGGTCCCGTTTCCACATTTTTGACTTTGGGGCCAACTTGTTGGTGGATCTGAGATGTGTTTGTGGTCCCTAAGTGAACTGCCAAGGTTTCGTTAAAGTTTGGTTAAGTTTCGGTGGTTTCGGAACTTTACCTCTGAAATTCCCTTCCTCCTTGGCTGTTTGGAAACATCCGTGGGCCCCCGTTGCTCCCGTTTCCTCAATTTTGACTTTGGGAGCAATCTTTTTTGTATCGAGGATGTGTTTGAAGTGCGTAAATGAACTGCCAAGGTTTCGTTAAAGTTTGGTTAAGTTTCGGTGGTTTCAGAACTTTACCTTAGGAATTCCCTTCCTCCTTGGCTGTTTGGAAACATCCATGGACACCCGTCGCTCCCGTTTCCTCAATTTTGACTTTGGGAGCAATCTTTTTTGTATCGGGGATGTGTTTGAAATACGTAAATGAACTGCCAAGGTTTCGTTGAAGTTTGGTTGAGCTTCAATGGTTTCGGAACTTTCCCTCCAGAGTTCCCATCCTCCTTGGCTGTTTGGAAACGTCCATGGACCCCTGTCGCTCCCGTTTCCTCAAATCTGACTTTGGGGTCACCCTTTTTCTGGATCTGGGATGTGTTTGATGTGCTAAAATGAACTGCCAAGGTTTCGTCAAAGTTTGGTTAAGTTTCGGTGGTTTCGGAGCTTTGTCCTCCTTTTGTTGTTTTGGAACATCCGTCAGCCTAGGGCGACCCGGCCTCCGGAGCCCGGCCCCTTCGTGGCCGTTTCCGGGGTTCTGCCTCTCCGTCGCCATTTGGGAACTTCTGGCGGCTGCCTCCTTCCTGACCTCCGGAGCCCGGCCCCTCTATGGCCGTTTCCGGGGTTCCACCTCTCCGTCGCCATTTTGGAACTTCCGACGGCTGCCTTCCTCCCGGCCTCCGGAGCCCGGCCCCTTTGTGGTCGTTTCTGGGGTTCTGCCTCTCTGTCGCCGTTTCGGAACTTCCGACAACTGCCCTCTTCCCCGACCTCGGGGCCCTCCCCTCGTGGCCGTTTCTAGGGTTCGCCTCTCCGTCCCGTTTGGTTTCGGGTTTGCCTTCGCCGCCCTCAGGGGCGGCCCCTCCATGGCAGGGGTTAGCTTCTCCGTCGCCATTTTGGAACCAGGGCGGTTTGCCTTCCTTCCGCCCTTTGAAGCCTGGCCCCTCCGTGGCCGTTTCCGGGGTTCCGCCTCTCTGTCGCCGTTTTGAAACTTCTGACGGCTGCCTTCCTTCCTCCCTCCGGAGCCCGGCCCCTCCGTGGCTGTTTCTGAAGTCTGTCCCTCTTTGGCTGTTTGGAACTTCTAGTGGCCATCTCCTTCGTGCTCTTCGGAACCCGGGCCCTCCATGGCCGTCTCCGGGGCTTCGTCCCTCCTTGACTGTTTTGAACATCGGGGAGCTTGCCTCCTTACCGGCTGTTTTGAACATCCGGGAGCTTGCCTCCTTCCCGGCTGTTTTGAACATCTGGGAGCCCGCCTTCTTCCCGGCTGTTTTGGCTTCCGTTCGCTGTCTGCCTTCTGGCTTTCTTTCGCCATCTTTCCGCCCTCTGGCGCTCGCACCCTTGAAGCACGCATTAATGTTTATGGTCCAAATGAGCTCCAAATATGAATATCAAAATATTTTGATGATGTATGGATAGATCTAACAAGGAATTTGTAGGTTTGACTGACATTTTCCTTAACTCATGTATAAATGCACTTACAACACTTCGTGTTTGTAGGAGTCAAGAAGCCTTCCATAGGTCTATCGAAGAGGCCCATTGAGGGACTTGTCCTAGCTTTTTCCAGATGATGATGATTTCTAAGGAGCTTTCTGTCCGAATCAGGGGCCACCAATCCATTGATGCCAATCGTCGACGGACTTGTTTGATCCAAGGAAGAACACTGTAAGCACATCAAGCAAAAGACAACTTTCGAGCAGTTTCTGCTACAATGAAAAGGCAATCAGCTAAATGACAAAATTGCTATAGTAACTGGCACTAGATGACAAAATAGGTAAAAGACAAGGAATGTATTTTTAATTGTTGAATATTGTGGGGTAGGTGAAACCCTAATGTAATTGAATCTGAGCCACTCAATACAAATTGATCCTAGCCATTCATTTGGGGTTTGAAAAACTATAAATAGGGGCTTGCCCCTCATTTGTAAGTGTTGGAGAATTGATGTAAGAGGCATTTGCAGCAATAGAAGACAACATTGCATAATTTTATGGATGTTCTCTTTGATTTTTCTCATCTTGCATGCATGGTTCTTCCTTCCATGTTAGCTTTAGTGTTAGTTTCTTAAATGGGAGTGGTGATGGTGTTTGCTGTTTTAGTATTTGATGGATTTCCAGCTCATGCTTTTTGTGGTTCATTGATGATGAGTCACTTTGCAAAGCTAGTCTGAGCTCATTACTTCATTGCTGCAACTTAGTTCAATTACATGTGCATGATGAGTGTGTGTAATTTGAAAATCTGCAGTCCTTAGAAGATTGCACTGGTTTTGTGCAACCGTAGGTTTCTCTTGGCCAAGCAAAACCCAGTTTCGGAAGCCTGTCTACTTTAGCAACCACCATTGTTACTATTCATTCATAGCTTAGGATTAGAATAGCTTTCTAAACACTTCTCTTTTTGTTGTTTCTTTTAATCCTTGGTTAGAGTAGGACCCAAAGCATCACCATGAAGCCAAATCAGATGAACTTGATGAGTTTCAGCTTGCTATTTTGAGTGGACAGCCACTGTTCATTCACTTCTAGCACTTTGAAACTGCATTTGCAAACCCAACTTCCATGTTTTGTAACTCATCCGTAATTCCACCTTGTGATTCCAGCAAATCACATCAAACTACTGAGGTATCTAAGCACTGTCATGACCTGACATCCGAGAGACCTTGGGATAGTGTTCTACAATCCGATTGTGGAAGATTGTTTTTCAAGAGAGGTAGTGCACCTACGCACTGCCTGTGTTGAAAAGTGCATAAAAAACACATCAACAGCTGCCTTTCGGGAGCCTCGGGGGTCTCTTTGGCATTTTGGCTTTGAACGGCCCTGGGCCCCTCTAGGCCCGAGCCTTCGGGGTTTCCTTGTCGGACTTCTCCCTTGCGTTTTCCGCCCTTTGCAGCGTTCCCGGGGCGTCTTTCCGCCCCTCGGGGCCCGCCTTGCCACCCGCCGGCTGAAAGTTGCACAAATCTCCCAGGCGGCGCTTGCTCCTTCGGGCCCCGGTTCTTGGAAATCCTCCTCCGGACTTCTGTCTGGGGATCGCCACCCACGCCGACGAGCCTCTGGCGGCTTCCCGGCCACTGGGCCCCGTCTTGGCTTTCTTCTCTGCAGCTTTGTTTGGACCGCCTGTCGCAGGACTTGCCGGGCCCGACCGTCTGGAGTTCTGTCCCTAGAACTATGTGATGGTTCCGCCGTCATCCATAGCGGAACCCTGATGGCATCTTGACATCCGGGTCCCGGCCCGACTCTGGCCGCTGCCGCTTATCATCATGCTAATCTTTCGGCGGCGAACCTCCGCCTGCTGTCCGTCTTCTGGGCCCCGAGGGTCTGTCTGTCGTGGCCGTTCAAAACTCACGAAAACCAAACAGCGGCCATTACCTCGCGGCTCCCCACCATCCAGACCCCGGAGTCTCTGCCACCGCCGCCGACCCAATTTCAAATTTCACGTACTTTTAGCACGGCCGTACCGACATTTATTGCAGTATTAATGGCACTTGGGGTATATAATGCCCAAACTTGCTAGTCATTATCATTGTCTGAATTGAAGCGAATTGGAGCAGCGATCAACTGGAGCCCACCGCCTTTTGCAGCATCTCGATCGTCACCATCAAGTTCACTTCGATGATCCTCGATAGACTTCACGCCTCGCCATTTAGTGTATTCGAGGTAGGCCATCCCCATTTTCCCTCCTGTCTTTTTCATCATTTTGGAGGATTTAAATAATTGAACAATCGGTTAGAGTGGCATAAAATAAAAAATGACAAATCGTGCCCATAACCCATGTGTTAAAAATCTCCCAAACCTATCGTAAGCACCCTCGCCACCGATCCGGAACTTCTCGGTCATGCGACTGTTCTTCATGCAGGGCAATCCACTGCCCCGGGTTCGAACCCCGTCTTCGCCGTCAAACTCAAACTCCCGGCTCTCACCGACAACGATCCTTACCCTCGGGCCCGGTCCGTCGGATTTCCCTAACCGGGCTTCCGTCCACTTTTCGCCGAGCTCAAACTACCGAAACGCTCCACCTCCCCAGTTCCTGGATCCCGGCAACTTCTCCGCCGTTGCCTTGATCCTTTCAAACCGCTCCCTTTTGTGGAAATTCTTCGCCGTTCGCCCGAACGCTGGATCTCGACCCCCGTTTTGCCGTCTCTCTTACCAAAATCCTCGCTATCCACGGGGCCTTCCGGGCCCGACTGTCTGGAGTTCCGCCCCTCGAACTCCGTGACGGTTCTGCCATTGTCCACGACGGAACCCGCCGGCTTGCCGCCCTTTGGGCCCCAGGGAGGTCCTCGCCATCTCTGTTGAGCAGTACGAAAATCCATCAAACGCCGAATCCTTGCTGGCTCCCCGCCCACCAGGTTTTGGAGCTCCCGTCGCCATCGCCCAATCAGCGCCAGAAGCTCACGGCAGTCGCAGCTGAATAACGTGCAAATCTTTCGGTGGCGAACCCCTGTCGGCTTCCCGCCTTCCGGGTCCTGGAGCGTCCTTTGCCGCTGCCATTCAAATAGGTTGGGGGTCGTCCGGCGGCCGTCGCCTTGCGTCCTCCCGGCGCCGGCTTAAACTTAATGAAAATTTCGCGGCGCCAGGCGTGCCGCATCTTCCCGAGCGCCGACCCCGCCTCTCGAAAGCCGTCGTACCTGAACCAAAAGCGCATCGACCGCCCTTTTTACTGCCTGGGCCCCAAGCTCCAAACTTCCACCATCGGGTTTCCGTTGTCTGTCGGCCGTCTCTGTGTGCCTTCTCCTGCCAGCTTTCCAGCCTGTAACCTTCGGTACCGCTTAGATCACTCCAAACTAGCTCAAAACCATAATCTGACTTCGAACCACATCCTAAATCATGCTGTTCTCCATCATAAGCCTCTCAGAATTCTGAAATTTGGCCAAGGGGGATCTCCAGGAGCTTTCAGTCGCATTCTCCCTTCCTTACAGCATTCCTGCTAGGGAAGTCCGGCCCTCCGGGCCCGGATTGTCCAAATGCCCAAAAATGAAATAAATAGCATCTGGAAACAAGATTTATGATGTATTTGATTAATCCTTCAGATGATATGCTCAAAATATGAACTAACATGAATGCTTTTAATGTTGGTTGCACTGACTTCTCCCTTTGCTTGCAGGATATATGGAATCGGCTGTAGGAACTTCAGGGGCCTCCGCCGAAAAGGACAAGGGCAAGAAATCTGTGAGAGCCGCTCGGGGAAAAGATGATAAAGATCAGATGAAGTTTTAGTTCCAAGGTGAGCCGCTCTAGTCAAAGGTCTCGACCGACTGTAAAGAAATCTCAGACACTAACATTGGCCAAGTGGACATAGATGAGTTCACCTAGAGGGTCAAGGTCAACCCTAAAACAAAGAATGCCAGATTAATACGTCAAAGTGGAATCGCTAAGGCTGTCGGCTTCCCTCCCTCTCTGGTGGCACCCGAACTCGTAATGGCTTGCCGAGAAGCCTACCAAACAGACACAAGGACAATCATGGACAAGGAGGGGAACATCCTCGCCGACATGTCACCAGAAGCAATCACAAAAACATTCCACATTCCCACATTCCCACACATGGAGGTCCCCACATTAGAACAGTGCCAGGTGGCGTGGGATGCGAACCCGTTGGGGTTCACAAAATCAATTAACCTCTACTGGCTTAAGGAGAAACGAGGCAGCGCTACAAAGGTTCCCCAAGAGCTGTTCCGCAGCGACTTCCACGAAGACTATCATGACCTGGTGACCATGTTAAGTAGGGTCATGGGCCTCCCAGTAACCGCCTACTTCCAAGAGTGGATGGCATATTACATTGAGCAGATCCTGCGAGGGAATGAGGATGTAAACACAAAGACCTCATTTGACTGGGGAGGCATTATCAGCAACTGATTTCACGAGCAGTTTGTAAATGTTAAAAGGAGCTCCAAGTTCTATATGACCTCCTACCTAGTGTACTCCCTGGCTGGACAAAGACAATACAGTGGCTTATTTGTGGCACCAGACCAGGGGCACAGGCGAGGGCTCAAGCCGTATGATAGGTACCCTCAGCTTCAATACCGCAACTTCAAAAAGGAGTACTGTCGGGTCAACGACGCCTTCATAGGCCACATCATTAGATTGATCGCTAGAGACTTCGAAAGGAGGGTTTCCCACAGCGCTAGGGTGCTCCTAAAAGAGTATTCCTTCCTATATATCCAGTTCCCCAAGTTCACCTATATCTGTGCCCAGGGATTCACGGAATGGTCAAATAGGTTGTCAAGATACCCTAACGACAGGATCATTCTCCTAGAGCTTTCCTAGCAGCTCCAACACATTCAAACAGTCTTCGGCAACAAGCACGTAGCAGGGATCCCCTATCCCATGACCCTTGGCCAGGGCCAGTATCGACTGCAGACATCCCAATGCGCTGGCAACTCTGAGAAAGAGCCTAAAGAATATAACTTTGACTCGTACACAGTTTGCCCATGAATGGACCCACATGGCCATATCAGGAAGGCGCTAGGGCCGGCATATGCTCACTAATACCACGTCGAAGACTTCTGGGCAGACTGCCAAGATGACAAGGAGGTCCGCATGAGACACTACATGTGCATGACCGTGCAGTTCCTAAGGAGGGTACAACTGTTCCAGGTGCTGGACCAGCTCGAGGAAGATGAGTCTACAATCATGCACCCAAGGTACCCTGCGGTTGCCAACTTGGAAATCCCCTCCATTGACTAGGATGAACAGGAGGTCAATGACCTAGATACCGTCACCCAGCCGATCATAGCTCGCACTAAGGAGTGGGTCGATGGGCGGGTGGCGCAACTGAAACAACAAGGGGTGGTCCTAACGTATGAGGCGCTCAAGAGCGAGCCAAGCGCCACGGAGGATGTCACCGCCACTACATCAGCTGGTGATACTTCCAAGTCTCCCCCTGTAACCAGGTCCCAAAAGAGGAAAGGAACAGAGACTGCGCAATCTGCGGACCCTAAGGAGCAAGCGAAGAAAGACACGGGAGGCTCATCTCCCAAGATGCTCAAACAAGAAGTGACTACAACAGAAGTGCAGCCTCCCTTGCTCCTTCCTCCCCCGACTGGTGTGCTGCCTGCCTCTCAGACCACAATCGCCTCATCTCCACAGGCGGTGGACATTTCTGTCCACCTTGCCTCCTCGCCCCCTGCCGGATCAATAATTAATGTCGATTCCTCTTCTAGCATGATCACTTCTCCTTCCTCTACCACCATGTCACCCATTACCTCCCTGCCTCTAGCAACAATAACATCACATATTCCCCTTTCCACTGTGCCCAAGGCTATTACGCGGCACCTGCAGAGTCTTCCCCCTGAACTCTTGTAACTCCTAATGGACCTCGCTCTCCAAGCGTCCCTTGCCCAAGCCCTCGCAACAGCTCAGCCTTCACAACCGCCAACAGGGCCGCCAGCCATGGAAGCCACGATGCAAATATCAGAGGAGTTGGACAAGCGGGAGCAGGAGGCCTCGAAGCCTATTGAGGAGGTTGATGATTATTATGAGCATCCCGAGTACGAACACAGGACCATCGACAAGGTGGCTTATGAGGAAGAAGAGACAGACTCTTCTGAGAGCGGAGATGAAGAGGATGGCTCAGGTGATAAGGAGATCATCCAAACATTTGATGAAGACGTTGAGGAGGAGTCAGCTCAGCAGTCGAAGGATGTTGGGGAGGAGGTAGAACAACCATCACATGGTCAAGAGGGATAGCCGCAAGAGGGGCAACCTAAAAAGGATATCACTGAGGCCAAGACCTATGTTGTGAAGAGCGCTGAGGCTGAGGCTGCTGAAGAGAAGAAAGAAGAGGAGGTAGAAAAGGAAGAAGATCCCACCCGGGTATTGTCCACTAGGTTGCCCGTCAGGCACCTCGTATTCGTTCAAGATTCTGAGGAGGAGGACGCTGCTAAAGAGAAAGAGGGGCCCCAAAAGGAGAAAGAGGCCGAGGTCTTACCTTTGACAGAGGGAGGTGAGGGCAGCCATGATGCACCAAGGGATAAATTTGCCATGCCTGACTGGTTGGAGAAACAACTTGAAAGAACAACTCCAGTGCTGAAGGACCCAAAGGTGAGACTGGAGGCCATCTTGGCTCGATCCTTAACCACAACAAAGAAGGAGAAGAAGCCTAAGGTCCACTCCAAGATAACCATGGACTCTTCTGACTCTCGAGCAGTAAAAATAGCAACGCCAACTGTTGGCCAAGCCAGGGTGAGTTACAACAACTCCACCATAGACTTGGGGATAGCAACCAGAGAGCAGAAGGTTGAACATCTGGAAGAATCAGTGGCCACAGTGGTGCACCTGATTAAGCAGGACAAGGTCACCAAGGACGAGCTCAAGGCGCAGGCTGCTGCCCTAACTGACTACATTCAGCAGTGGTCCTCAGTGGATGACCTGCCCACCACCTCTACAGCCGCACCGTAGTTACTCGCTAAAGAACAAATAGATAAACTAGAGAGGAGGAAGAACTTGGAGAGGACCACTGAGGATTGGTTCCAACAGGTTGTAAGCATTGGAAATGTGGGAATCAGCTTGGCTTTGCAGATAGCCAATAAGTTCCTGGACCTGATCCAATCCCTGGAGAGCACAAGAAGGCTCTGCACCAATTTCCCTACGATGTACGACTCCACCTTCCCGAGAATTGAGGCCATCCTTCAGATGCCAGAAGACGCGTGGGAAGAAAAGCTAGAGCTAAAAAAAGAAGATCATTGGCTGGTGGATGTGTGGCGCAGAGACCTCATCAACCGGAAGGAGAGGTTGGAGCAAATCCAGAGTAGAGTGGACCCGGATATCGAGTGGATCAAAGAGATCAGGGCAGAATGCACCGAGTATCTCAAGCTAATGACGGGCTATGATATGCCCACGGTGCAAATGGATACCGAGAAGGTGAGGTCATACTTCCAGGAGAAGATGAAGGACGGGACAGCCGGAGAAATCACCACAAAATTCTTAAGTTTTGCTGCCGGTGCATTCGATCGATCAGAGCTATTCAAGGACCAAGGCTCGAAGTATGATGAGGATTGGAAGCGGCTGGAAGAGAATGCCAAAGAATGGAGTTACCAAGCATTTAGATGTGAGATCCTCGAGGTAGATAAGCTCCAGGCTGTCATCCTCAAGTACATTGACACTCAGCTTCCAAGGAGCAAGAAGACAGCCCAGCCAAGGAAGAAGACCTCCCTGAAGAGTAGCTACAGCTAAGAGGACAGCAATTAGCTACAGGACGAAAGAGCAATAGTGTCACCCACTAGATGACGAAATAGGGAAGGGACAAAGAATGTTTTTAAATTTTAAATCTATTTGGGGTTAGGTGAAACCCTATTTTGTAATGAATCTTGGCCATACAATTGTAATGAATCTTGGCCATTCATTTAACTTTTAAAAAATTATAAATAGAGCACTCCCCTCATTTGCAAAAGTGAGAGTTGAGTTGTTGTAAAGGCATGCTGCAAAAATTTATAAGAAATATCATTGACTTGGTGTATTTCCTTTATTTCTCTCTTGCCATTTGATTCATTTCTCCAAGTTCACATGTTTAGTTTAGATCTTGTGGCTATTTAGTTAGTTGTTTACTATATTTAGTTGAATCTGACGAATGTTGTTTGGTGTTTGTGAAAATTCCTGCATTGTTGATGGTCCCTTAGTCCATACCTTTTGTTGTTTGTTGAAGGTAGATAGTTGTGCAAAGTTAGCCTGGACTTGATTTGAAGCTGCCCCAAACATTTATCTTTAATTCATGCATGTATATGGTGGATGAAGGATGAAATATCTGTAGCCCTTAGAAGATAGCACAATTTCCATGATACTATGAAATCCCTGGTTAAGTGGGATATTGCTTTGAAGGATTGTCCATTGTAGGAACTCCATTGTCACTGTTCACCGCAAGCTTCAGACTTAGGAACTTCTCCTTCCCTTCGCCCTTTTTCACTTTTTTTAGAAGCTGAACAATACCAAGGTTCATTGCACATTTTAAAGCCAAATCCAACAACTTAATGGAGTTCAAGACTACTGTTTGAACCTACAACCAACGCATAATTGCTTACATCTTAAGAACTTCTTTTCAAGATCCCACTCCATACTTCATGTCCACACTTTGTATTTTCTGTAAGACCGCCTTGTGATTCCAACAAATCACATCAAACTACTGAGGTATCTAAGTATTGTCATGACCTGACATCCAAGAGACCTTAGGATAGTGTTCTGCAATCTGATTGTGGAAGATTGTCTTTCAAGAGAGGTAGTGCACCTATGCACTGCTTGTGTTGAAAAGTGCATAAAAAACACATCAACAATTCCCACTCGTGAGCTTCGAGGTCTTCTTTTTGGCATCAATTCTTCCTATGCCGTCTTGTTTCGAATACGGCTATATGTACTGTGTGGTGCTATCTGGGAATCCTTCCTTAGCTCCAGTGCAGATACTACATCTAGCACAGCTCTCAAACTTTTTGGATCCAGTTGTCTCCTTTATGCCAGATGACATCATTTGTCCATGGCTTATGTATTGATGGCCTTCCTTTACCAAAGGAAAATTCACAGTTCACCCGTCTGTATCTTTACCAAAGGAAAATTCTATTCGAAGCAACTGATAGCCGCTTGCCTAAGCCTCCTCCATGCCAGAATTCTCGCTAGCTTTTAACAAGTGTTTAATAAGGGCAACATAACCTGGTCACTAACTGTGGAATTTTCCTACACAAATGAGATTTATTTCAACTGCATGATTTCTGCGATGGTGAATGTTAGCAATAATCCACAATAATAATCAAATCAGTAAGATCTCCTCTAACTGGATTGTGCAGAGAATAGATTGCGGCCCAATCAATTGAATGCACTGGCTGGTTATCTGATATACTTTCGTAGTTAGTCTAAACTTCCTATCAGATATTTATTTTCCCTTTGACTTGGGCGCATTAACCTTTATTGGCTTGCTTGCATTTTTGAAATGGCTCGCTTGCATTCATTTTAAACGACCCATTAGTTAATGACAAAAAATAGAAATAGTAATGACAGAAACAACCATCACCATTCGTAGTGTAAGTATTTGTTTAAAAGCAGAACCTTGAATAATAGCTAATGACTGGAGATTCTCCTAGCAATTCAAATAGTCTTACAGAATAAAAAAGCGGATCCTCAGGTTGATTATGCTGACTTGAAGTTTTTTTGAGCATAAATAAAAAATTGTCTCTGCTTAGCAATCAAGAATGATGTTAACTTAAAGATACTTTGAGCAACCCATGTTGAGACAGTTAGAAAGATACAAGCCCTTCATACATTCAAATTAAATTCTAATGCTGGCATTTATGGCGTTGGACATACCGCAGGAAATGTCTATTCTATCGGATATCAGCAAGATAGCAATTTAATCAGATATCAATAAGGCAATCAATTCCTGTACAAACCTGCACCTCCTCCTATCACATACATGCCAAGAAATTTATTGAATAAAAGTATGCATTGAATCATTGAGTGAAGGTATTGAGCACAACAGATTTTTTTTCTTTCTTTTTATCACTAGCACTACAAACTATGCGTGTAAAAGCTGGAAACAATCAATATTTTGAATAGACATGAAATAACGATGTGCAAAATTGTCCCCGTTTTGGAAAGATAGTTAGTAAATGTAAGAGTAGAATTCCAAAAAGCTTTTAGAATGGGTGTGAAGGTCAGTGCTAAAGAAGAAGGTGTAGGAAAATTTCATGCAAATGCACTTAGCAGATGTTTAAGCGTATGCAATCAGCAGGCATAAAGCCAACTCTCACAACCTTTACCGATGCCTTCACTTCCTATACCGTTAAATGAGATATAGATGGTAATAAGTGGCAAGAAGATCTTACACCTCCTTTATTTTCTTTTAAATCATAGCAATCCATATCTCATTAGCTTTCAAATCACACCAAATAAATTTGAAAACAGAATATGCAGATCATTATATCATTAGCTTTCAACAAATCTTAAAACAAAATGCTTGGAATATTGATTGATTGTGCCCTCCTTCAAGCGCCATATGTGAGCTCTACAAATATGCAAACACTTAAACCTCAAATACACATTAAATAATGAGTTAGTCCAAGCCATGCATATCTATAGGTTCTCCTATGGAATAATACATCATGCTTTATAAACAAATCAATTACAAACATGAAAGAAACAAACATGATCTATCTCTATTCCATATTGGATTGGTGCTATTGTGGAAAATAGCCCTTTCCCAACCCTTGCTAAGATAAGCTAAATGATATAATGCCAATGATGATGATGGAGTAAGATGGGAAAAATTAGTTCTCAAATGAGGAGAGTGACTTTGCATAGGATTTGTGTAGGATTTCATCAAGGATGAAGCCTCTATTTGTAGATTCTCAAATGCTAAGAGTGTTGAAAAGGGACCAATGTGGGTCTAAAAATAGGCCAATGAGAAGAGGCCACTTGTCATCATGCCATAGGTTGAGGGATGTGCAAGATTTGGGAAATGTTCCCAAGAGGGGGAACTTTCAAATTTGAAATGAGAGTTAATGTTGAGTTTTACTTGTGCAAGGGACATGTAAGAGACATGTAAGACCTATTAAATGCCTTGTTTGATGTACCTTTCAACTTGCTTTTGAATTCAAATTTGAGGGAAGATGCCATGTTGAGTGAAAATGCTGATTTAATAAATCGATAAATTGATTTATTTGTGTAAGTGGGATTATCTCATGGATGTGATGGGTGGTTAGGTTAGTTTAATCAGGATTAGCTTAGATTAATGGTGCTTAGATGATTTTGACTTTTATGACTTAAATATTTGATTTATTTAAATCAGAAAAGGATGGCAAATGACTTTTGAGATTTTAATTAAATAAAATTTGATTTACTTAATTACAAGATGATGTGAGCCTTTGATTTATTTAAATGAATAGCCTTACGACTAAAGACCTGATTTTGATTTATCTGATGGATGGATGAAGGTGAACTTGATTAATTAAATGAGCGGATGCATGTGAAGCCTGGTTTACTTGATGAATGCATAATGCTAATTTTACATGTCTACACTAAGAGCCTTCTAAACCAAAACTTGCAAACAAATTTCACTTTGATTCTTATATTATATGTACACCTTTTAGGTATGCCAAAACCTTTCTCAATTTTACCTCTAGGAATACCCTCCTATACTTGAGTTGAGTCTAAGGTGTATGAATTTATCCACTTTGGTCAATTGATCTTTAAGCCTCCTTAATATATTGATGAATCTTCATTCTACTTCTACTTTCTTAATGAAATCCCCTTACCTTGAAAATAAAATTATGTTCTAGGATTTTGGAGCAATGTTTTGTGACCCAATAAGGCCCACACCACCCCCATTATATTGATAGGTTAATGGTTGGTCAAGTCTCTCTAACTCTCTCTATTTATTCTATATGCCCTTCTATTAATAGATCAATTATTCATCATAATAATCTCTATTGAAACAAACTCATTTCTCCCTATTATTTATAAAACAAGCCTTATTATCTAAAAATACTTTTAAAATTGCTTACACAATTATATAAATAAGGCACGAATTAAATAGATCATAACCTTTCGTCCCTTCTAATAATTACCTTCCCATAAGTAGACAAAGGTTGGGCAACGTTTCAATCCAATAAAATTTAAAAAAAATAAAATTAATAACTGTCTATCCATTAATGGCCTATCACAAGACATTAGTGCTTACAATCACTATATGAAAAACACTTTCAATTATTAAGATTGACTACGAAAGTACCGAGTCTTTTGGTCATTCAAAGTTTAGGGAAGCTAGTCTATGACACTTTCGATTAAATTTACAAAAGATATACGTGGCTAATTTTTATTGGACACAGAAAGAACTATAAACAGAGAGTCCGTGGATGGAGAATGCGACAAAATGCGCCGAAACTTGGGCATCAAAGAGTGCGCTGGTGGAGAATGCGACAAAATGCGCCGCAATTTATTCAACAGAGAGTGCGCAGCCGGAGCACGGGACAAAATGAACAGCAATTTGGTCAACAGAGACTCATGGGCAGATAATGCCACAAAATGCACTACGTCATGGGCAGCAACGAGTACCTGGTTGGAGAATGCCACAAAATGTGATGCCTGAAAAAAGGTGGCCTGTTACATGTTTTTAAAAGAAATGAAATGCTTGAAAAGATTCAAGTGCATTCATTTCATCTTTATTGTTATCTTCTCTTTCTTACAAGAATGAGATACACATGCTTTCGGGACCAGTGGTGATGGACAATGGCATTGCGAAGGAGGAGCAGAAGAAATCGCAAGCCCTTGCAGTCGCGAGTGCCCTGGAAATGGACTCAGACATGGGGGTTTGTTACGTGTTCAATAGATACCATATCTTAGCCTTTTAATTTTGCAATTGAATTTAGGTTTATCAACTAGAGCAATGGTTTTTGTTAATTTCTTCGATGGGAATTTTTCCTCCATAGTAATTAAAGGGATCTTTACTCTGTCTTCTTAAGAATATCTCTTATTAAACAAGATTATATTCATGATATTTGTATCAGGATTCAACCGTAGTTTTACGAGTCAAACTCATGAAATATAGGTCAATGAGTTTGACTCGTAAAAATACATGGTTGAATCTTGGTAGCAATATCATAATTTTATACGTTGTTAAAAATATCTCTTACTTATTAATTGATGAGCTAAAGCGACTCTATAACATATGACTGAATGTAGTGTTTCTTGCTTTCCTTTCTTGGATCATACACATAAAGTATGCATGGCATAAATTGCCCATATTTCTTGCACTGTTCTGTCAAGAGATAAAAATAAATTTCTAAGTTTCTCTTGTTTACAATTTTTATATGTTTTTATTCTACTGCTTTCTACTGCAAGGTGTCGTAAGTTTGTTCATCTCTTTTGTATTTGTATATAGATTTAATATTGCTATGTATACACGAGTTAATCTAAACTTGGCTAAATCTTAATTTCCCATGTGGTCTTAAATTTACGTTACTAGAAAGGCTATGGAAATAATTTAAAATCACTGCCCAAAATTAAACAAAAAACATAGGAAGCAAAGAAAAACTATATTGATTATGCATTAAAAAAGATCAAAGATAGTGCCATCAAAATCATATTTAAAAATGGGTCCTAAGACTTGAAGGGGATCCATTCGTCCAAGGGAAAATGGGTCTTGCTCTAAAATTCAAGGACATTCACATTTCAAGGTGATTAAAATATTAATTGCATTAATTAAATACACGTTTTTCTTTTGGAAAATGAGAATAATAAGGCTTTGCAATGTATAATTTGGTAAGTTAGAAGATTAATTAAATCCAATAAATTAAGAGACCCAAATAGAGTGTGAAATTTAAAGTCTATAAAGTTTGTTACATTGTAATTGTTAGCATAAGAGATATGGATATAGCCCTAGATATCTAGTGGCTACACCTTTTAGGTGAGATCACACAAAAGTTCGAGCCCATAAAAATAACTTTTTCTTTTGAAGGAAAAAAAGTGATACTTCAACAAAAGGCAAATAGAAAAAAAATAATTGTATCAAAAAAAGAATGGAGAGGATTTTTTTTATCATCGATAAGAAATGTGACTAGATTTATGTTTAGTGATTATGAGAAATCACATTGATGGCAAGAAAGTATAGCACATGGATGCACATAATATCTTTGGCAAGCATCATATGGTTTTCAATAATATTCCTCCAAAGTGATCACCAAATACAAGTTTTGATTATGTCATTGAGATGGAAGAGAGTGGTAATCCCATCACCACTACTCCCTATTTCCATTCCAAGAAGCATACCAAGGAAATAAAAAAGATACTAAATGAACTATTCAATATGGGGCACATTGGACCCATCTTAAGTCTCTTTTCTTCATTTATAGTTTTGTGAAGAAGGATGGTAAAATGTGGATATGCATTGACTATAGAGTATTGAATAAGAAAAACATAAAATACTAATACCTAATCCCAAGGATTCATGAATTGATAGATGAGATTCATGGAGTAGTCTAACTTTTAAAAATAAATCTTAAATTGGGCTATTGGATCATATCTACTTCTAGGAGGAAACATTCATAAGATGGAGTTTTTTGTGTCACTAAAAGAATTATGAATTTATGGTGACACCAATTTATTTGAAAAATGTTTGAGTGACATTCTAGTCATGCATCACTTAGATTCTCTATAAGTATAAAATATTTTTTTTCCCTTTCTTTGATGAAATCTAAATCTACAACAAGCCATGGGAGGAGCACCTTCAACATATTGATGATAGCATATAATTATTTTATTTTGGTACCATAGAATCTATTTGTAAATGTATCAAGGTGAGAGTACATCATGATAGAGGTCTTGTATTTATGGCACATCATCAATGAAAGGAGAGTGTATAAACTTGTATAGGAATATGATAATGATATTTGTGATGATATGCAACATAGGATTGATAATATTGTGCAACTAGATGAAACTAGAAGCAAAGCTCATGCTAAAAATGTAAAGATGCAGTTGCAAGTCAAGCACTTGCATGACAAGAGGGCTTCTCCTAGAAAATTTTAGGTGGATAGTAGGTACTAGTTTTGAATGCAAGGGCTCAGGACAAGGGTAAGTGTGGAAAGTTCGAAGTGTTATGGGTAGGCCCCTATTTGATAGCCAGTACACATTGGAAGGATTCATACTTCCTCTAAAGCTTGACAGGCGAACTTATTGAATTTCTAGTACATGGATAGTTCTTGAAGTCATACTTCTCTTAAGTATGTTTTGCTCCATGTACATTGTAGGTTTTGTACATTTTATATATAGGTGTGTTTTCTTTGGTTATGTGTGGTTTGGTCCTTCTACCTAGTCTAGGTAATTCCTTGGTTTTTGGGTTCACTCTGATTTGGTTGGTTTGCTTCAACTCGAGATTCTAGGATCTCACCATGCCTACGAGAGGCATGTGTCACCAGTCAGAGCCACTGATGGAACCCCTGAATATTGTTTTGGTTCCATTTCTCATCCTACGAAATTTTGGTTTAATCCATCTCTTTGAGCTTAGGGTTTTGTTTACCATAACAGTTTTAGGGTTTTATGTTACCTGGGACTCTTCCTAATTAACCCTCAAGCTTGCATCCTTTCCAAAGCTCTAATTTTTTGTTGACCTTATACTACTAGTTCCTGATCTCTTAAGAAACATCTTGAGTCATTCAATCTCATGAAGTTACTGGCCACCTGTGCCTAGGCGAGAAATATTTATATTTTATGGTTGAGTGATTGACCTTATTTGGACTTTACATGTTTTGAAATAATACGATTTAAGTTCTTAAGGCCTTTTATACACCATCCTAGGTGGTCCCCTTTCTTAATACAACTTACGAGCACATGCCAAATTGTCCCACTTAAGTCATGTCTACCACTTTCATTCATCGCTCATCGTAGATAGCTTTATGAATGTAAATTTACATCAGCAATGTGTGATGAATAACATTTTTTTTTTTTGCATATCCCGGATAGGTTGTGAGTATTGAGTTTTACATCAACAGTGTGTGATATATATGTTTTTTTCATTATTGTTGGCATCTCTTTTATCGCTAATCGCTTGTGAGTTTTATGATGTGAATTAGTGATACACAATGGCCCTTGGTGTTTTCTCCTAATTACTCATCATGGATTGATTCCAAGCTTTGAGTTTTAAAATAGCAATGAGTGATGGAGTCATTTTCTCAAACTTTCTTTTGATGATTTGAATTCCTTTCGTGAGTGATGTCTCTTGTGCTTTTTATTTTCATGCAGGTGTACATGTCTTAATCTTGCTCCATTGCCTTATCTCTTGTCATTGATATGGTCTAGAATTTGAAGCATGAATCAATAATATGTCATGGGAAATGAATATTATTGAGGATGGGCCTTAAATTCAATGGCTGAGATCTCATCAGATGGATACTCACATCACTCATAGGAATTGTAAAGGGTGAAATGTATCAGCGATGAATGATGGCTCCCAGATGAAAGAAAACATGGTAGCATCTTGAGGACATCGTTTAAAGAAAAAAAGAAAGTAGCAAACTGTACATGGGATCATTACCTTCTATGAATGTCAATGGCACAAAAAGTGTGAGTATGCCCAAATCAAAGATTGGAACACCTTTCTCGATGGTAGATCTAAATCCAAACCTACAAGTTTTCCAACCAAACAATCAATGCATGAGCCTTCAAATGAATAACATCATCTCATCAAATCCCTATATGCCAAATGTGAATGTACCAAGTACAAATTTACCAAACATGAACATTTTGAACCCAAACTTGGAAAAATTTGGGATAGATACATTTGCAAGTCACACAAATGTTGTTCAGAGTCCAAACAAGATGTTAATGACTCCAAGACAAGGTAACACCATGTAAAACCAAAGTTACCTAAATCAAGACAATGTTCAATTTCAACCTATAATTCCAAATCTGAACACCATCCCAAATCAGAAAATTTTCCAAAATCAATTTGTTCATGATCCCATTCAAACACCACAAGTGTACAACCCAAATCTACTTGAACAAAATCCAAATCAAGGGAGTCAAAATCAAGATCAAATTTCGCTAGAACAACTTGCTTCACATGCCAAACTAATTGAATTATTGAGCCAAGAGATATCTTCTCTCCAAAATCAATACATTCCTCCATTGGTTGAAACATATCATCAAAGTGTTGAGTTATATCCACAACTGCATCAAGAAAATCATCTCCAATGGAAAGAAGTCAGATATCAAGATCAACAACATCAACAACAAACCCAATCACCGTGACGTCTCCAAAATTGATCACCACAAGGTCAATTTAAGGTGCAAATCTCACAAGGAAACAAGCAAAAATACACCACTTGGGAAACCTATCGAATCAATCCTGCAAAAATTGGTGTACAAGAAAATCTCATCAAAATCCCCGTTTATGTGAACTATCAAGAACCAACCATAAAACCACCAGGGTATAATGAGAGCCACCTTTGTGATTATCATAGAATAAAGGGACACAAAACATCAGATTGTGTTTGACACAAAAAAATCATCCAAGACCTAATTGATGAAAAGATAATCACTATTGGGGACGATGATAGCATTGGAAATCTCTCCACCACAACTGTTGAGAATAAGGAGAAAGATCAATCCATCACTAAGCACCTTGAAGTTGTGTCTACTTCAACCGAAGATCAAATCAACATACATCAAAAGTCACTTTTTAATCATGATCAAAGTTCACCAACAATACCCAACAATGATCCAATTCAAGAAATTTCAACATCATTTGACCCTATGGTTGAAGGCATTGGAAATCCTTCCCCACCACAATTGTTGAAAACAATGATCAAGATCTAGCTATCAATAAAGATATTTTTACCTCATCCAACGAAGCATCGACCAAAGATCATGTTGAAAATTTCTCTACATCACCTAATGAGTTAGAGGGAATATCTCAAGAGTTTATTCTAAAGTATGATCAATGTCTTTTACCAAATTCTACCAATGGTCCTTTCCAAGACCTATTAACATCCTTTGACCTCATGATTGCCGATATTGAAGGAATCTTCAACTCGACGCCTGATCCAATTCCACTCAAAGATCAAGAAGATATTAAGCCACTTCCCATGCCTAATGAAGATATCCAATAACCATTTGTAAGCAGTCCATCCTTTGAAACTGACTCATGTCAAGAACTTGATCCAAAGCATGTCAAAAGCAACTTCAAAATAATTCAAGATCAAGAATTTATATCTTCAAGAAACTGCAATAATCTAATGGACACTCTCCTATCTGTGCAAGATGATCATATCCATGTAGCACATACTCCTCCATCTACCCATGAGATTCTTTTTGTGGATGGACACATAGATGATCTTCATTCAGAACAAGATTCCTTTGCTCATAGAATTATTACACAAAAAGAACAAGTTATTGATTCTTATAGTCAAGCTGAGTCTTCAACATCACGATCAGACGTATCCAAAATTCAAATTGAGGACATCAGGTATGTGGATATCCAACATTATCCACTCAAGGAAATGAGTCAGACCGAATAGTATAATCTAGAGTTAGTAAAGCGGAAAATTGAAACAATGTCATCTACAATGGTCATTTGTTAGAGCATGTTTACCGAACAAGACATCTTAGAACAAGCAGAATCAAAACATGAAGGTACTACTTCCACCATACTGGGGGAAAATTCATCTCATGCAAATGTCAACATAGGGAGCATGAAGAGTCCTTATGATGAAACCGATGTCAATACTACAACTAGCCATGCCATGAATCTTCATCCATCCATGACCCCATCCACGAATTGGGACCAACATCAAAAGAAAGATTTGAATCAAAGTATGGAGAATGTTATCAAAACAAAGGAAGCTAAGAAGCATAATGGACAAATCAAATACAAATGGATACCAAAGAATACAAAGAAAGATCATCCCTATCAAACTCCATCAGTCAAAGAAACCGTGGGGAAAAATAAAAGAGGGAAAAGTATCCATCAAAGACATCCACAAAAGAAAAAGCAGGCTTTTCAAGCAACGTACAAGGTATATCAAGCAGTTGGTGCTAATTCCATGCACACTTTCGTGTCCACCCATCATTGTTCATCTTCCCAAGTTTGGAGAATCAAAGATTCCAAGCTATCAACCAATCCATCTCTTATCCCTAAACACACTCCATCCATGCCTCCAAGCATGATATCTAGTTATCACATTGACTAGGTATTGGCAATGACCCTTCATCATAAATATTCTTAAGGTACTCAATCGCGATGGGCGCATAGAGGAAAAGTTAACCCTGACATCAATAAAGCAAATCAAGAATCTTAAAAGTTACATTCAAGTGCGTGTATCTTAGCAAAGCAACTCCTTCAAGTAGGATATCGATGACACATTATGATAGGGGAATCTACATCAACAACACCTTGTGATTTAGCATGATTTTAAAATCTTTGAAAAAAAAAAACTCCAAAAATCAGAAAAAGGATTGAAAACAGTGAAGAAAAAAATTGTCCTCTAGTGAAAACCACTATGGTGGCGCTTTGGGCAAGACCATGATGAAAACATGGAAAATAGGCATCATGTGTGGAATAGAGCATCTACGTGCAACAGTTCAAATGGAAGCATCTCATCCCATCCATAATAAATCTAGCATTCAATCCATCTTATCCATAATAAATCCATTTATCCATGTACCATTTATCCATCTGCATCTGTGGTTCAAGTTATCTTGATCTTGAAAAAGTCTGGTGCACACTTTACGCCCGCTTATTGTAAACATCTTAACATGGGTCATTTTCATTGATCCTATCCTATGCAGCATTATTTGAGCCATGAAACATTATTCAAATGAACATCCTTTATCCAAACACGTTATCTTATCACAAGATAATCCATATCCATCCATCCATACACCTATCCAGGCATCTATCCATAACATTCCATACATTCCTAGACACTGGGATAATCTATCTTGCTTCACTTGATATGACCCATGTGGACACTAAAAAAGTATACCTTTTTGATTGCTTTATTTGGGATGAATTGATGATAAATTAGACTTAATGAGGCCTTGATTTAGTGTTTGGAGGTGTTTTTGACATCCATATTAGGTCTTGTACCCTTGCAAATGCATTTGACGATGTCTTGTAATTATTTTTATGAAATTAATTGAGAATCTCCAAATATTTGCAAATGTTGAATATTCAAAGATAATTCCCCATACAAACTACTGATAAGAGCCTCAAATTTTACAATGTTATTTGTACAAAGGAAGTTTAGATGGTATAATAAGTGAATTTTATTTTTAGAAGGAGGTAATAGTATCACTCCAACATCAAAGCTAGTTCAACACTTACAACCATCAAAATATAGGTGCCATGTTGTATCTTCTTCTAATGTCAATACATGTTCATTGAGAAATAAGTCTTTGTTTGGTAATGCAAGTGGTGAGGGAGCTTCTACCAAACACTAGAATAATTTCCAAGAAGAGAGATCTACTCATTTATGGACAACTTTTCTAGATATCATCAAGTAAAGATAAAGGAGGAAGACGAGCCAAAAACTACATTTCCATAGAATGGGGATCATATATGTACACTATAATGCCTTTTGGGTTGAAAAATGCCCCTATGATACTCTATAGAATAATGATTAACACATTTAAATATTTCACACATGATTTTCTAGAATATTACTTGGATGATTGGACTATTTATAGGCTAGTGAACCATCATGTATAGGTACTTTGCATGATGTTACTCAATAGATGTAGGAGCATGCAAATTTCACTAAATTTGAATAATTGTACCTTTGTGATACCCTTTCAAACTCAATCAGGACTTATTATATGTAAACAAGGATTAATGTTGGACCCTATGGTTGTTCCCCTAATACTAAACCTACTAAAACCTAAGAATACACCAAAAGTGAAAACATTTTTTGGATACATAAGGTATGATAGGAAGTTGATAAAAGCATATGTTGGTATTGTTGCACCATTAGAATATCTCTTTAAGAATAAAATTGGTACGATTATTGAATGGAATGAAGAGTCTCAAAATGAATTTGATACTTCAAAATATAAGATCACAAAAGAACCAATCCTAATATTCCCAAATTTGAAAAACTATTTTCATGTTCATGTGGATGCTTCTGGTAGCACTATAGGATAATTTCTTACCCAATCTAAAGGGAACAAAGAATTGCCCCATTTCTTTTGCAAAAAAAAACTATAGAAATATAGACACTAGACTTACTATCCGCCCCATTCACTTTCCTTACCAATCATGAAACTTGTAAGTATCTAGTTAATAAAACAATAACACATGGATGAATATGTAGATGGATGCTACTATTTCAAGAATTTGAGTTCAAAATTATGGTGAAACTTGATAAAAACAATCAAGTACTGGACTACCTATCCCAGATTAAGACTAGAGAAGAACTAGATGCTCAAGGGGAAGATCACCTAGCACACATTTGTTCCACATTAAAATGGTAACGAAGGAGTTACAAGAGATTTCCATTTTACTTTCTATAGGTAAATTTCCCAAAGATATTTCACCACAAGGGAAGCAATCGCTATGTAGAGATCCTCCCCATACACCTTAGTCGACTTGGATAATTACACCATTTAGGTAGGTACAATATCTTGAGGCTTGGGTAGTGTATAAGCATGAAAGGAAATCAATCCTTAAAGAAGCACATAAAGGAGTTGCATGGGGCCATAGCTTTGGTGAAACTACAAAAAAAATGGTACAACTTGCATGAATAGGATGGTTGAATATTTCTTAAAGATGCCAAGGAATGCACAAAAGGCTATGATATTTATCAAAGGGATAGGGAAACCTACTACAAGAGATGAAATTTCATTAAGAACAATACTAGCATAAAATATTTTTGAAAAATAGGTCATAGATGTTATTGGATATATTGATTTGCACCAGTAAAACATTCTAAAGCAAGGTTCATCATAATAGGAGTAGAATACCTCACAAAATGGATGGAGGAAAAACCTACAAAAAATTATAGAGCAAATATTACCGCAATTTCTTTATATGAGAACATAATTATACGATATTGATACCCACTAAGTATAGTAAGTGACCAAGAAAAACATTTTTTAAACTAAATAATAAAATAATTACTACATGATTTCATGATAACACACAATATAATCTCCCTTATCACTCATAAGTAATGGAGCAAGTGAAGCATTTAATAAGATAATTGGGAAAGCCCTTACAAAAATGTGTGTTGGAAATAAGAAAAATTAGGATATAAAAGTAGCTACGGTACTCTAGGCATACCACACAACTAAAAGAAAAAATAAATTCACTCTATTTCAACTGTAGTCTCTAATCTACATACTATACACCCTGTAGTTGGAAGATGACCAATCCCTCATACAGCAATTAGAGGATCTAAACAAATTAGACGAGTATAGACAAATTGTAATATACAACCACCAAATTGAGTGTCAAAGATAAAAAAAGAATGGAATGATAGGAACTTATGATTGAAAACATTCAAACTAAGGGATTGGTACTACTTTATGATAAAAACTTCAAGAAACAAGAAAAATTGAAGGTTAGATAGCTAGGACCGTACTATTTACATAACATAAATTATTTCAGAGTAGTAAAACTCCAATAAATGAATGGCACCCTCCTAACTGGACATGTAAATGGAGCATGCATCAAACATTACCACTTTTTGATAGATAAAATATCAAAGAAGGAAACTCAGAATGTATATTATGTATTATAGTTCACACCATAAAAACAATTAAAAACACACAAAATCATCCCATCACATTAACAAAGAAAAACAAAAAGAAAAACTTGCGTAATAGGAAGCAACATTAAACACAATACCACCCACACACCTATAATTTAACACTCACATCTCACTCTAAACATTCACTTGTCAGCTACACAATTCATAGTGTGTGCTCATTCAGCTAACTCCAAACCCTAAGTTATCCACGCTCTACAAAATTCTTTACTATGGCCACCCCAACCATAGTTAAAATCTCTACAAAACCTCAACCCAAGTACAAAAAATACCCATACAAGGCTGCATAAATAGATAAGGATGGGGCATTCTCTCAAATACCCTACAATATAGTATACCTGGATGATGGTTGCAATTATATTCATGAAAAGATCATAGAAATTAATCATACAAAGTTCGAGGAGCTCCACAAGACACTCCTCCAAGATGATGAGAAGACATATAAACTCAAATATGTAGAGATTGGACAAAAGAAGTTAGATATCTAGATAGACTACTTAGATTTCTTTGACAAGCATGCATGTGTAAGATTGTATTGTGTCTGGTGCATGATGAGTTCATGTACCTTGACAAACCTTAGTACATTACAAAGGAGGAAATTCACACGGTGATAGGACTCAACATGGTAGGTAACATCCTCACCAAGAAACCCATCAAAAATAGCAACATAGAAAAATTGACTAGAGGAACCCCTAACAATCGAAGCATGAACATAATGGAAATTATGAACAATGGAGTCTGGTATGATTTGATGAATCCCACTCTTTAAATTAATTATAACATTTAAAAAATATTTTAATATTGTAAGTAGGTTTCCATGCACCTTATGGTTTAAGACTGGAAACATCTAAATTAGGTCAGGAAAGGATTTATTTTTAGTTGATCATGTTTGGATAGATTTATTGGCTTTATAAAAGATTATTGCAGTGAGTAGTTTTGATTACTAAAAGCCTTTTAAATCAAAACTTGCACACAAATATCACTTTGATTTGTATATTATGTGTTCACCTTTTAGGTATGCCAAAACCTTTCTCAATTTTACCTCTAGGAATACCGTCCTAGACTTGAGTTGAGCTCAAAGTGTATGAGAGTTTATCCACTATGGTCAATTGACCTTTAACCCTCCTTAATCTATTGATGAACCTTCGTTTTACTTTCTTAATGGAATTCCCTTACCTTGAAAATAAAATTATGTTATAGGATTTTGAAGCAATATTTTTGTGACCTACTAAGGCCCACATCACCCCCCCTATATTGAAACGTTAATAGTTGGTCAAGCCTCTCTAAGTCTCTCTATTTATGCTATGTGCCCTTCTATTAATAAATCAATTTGGCATTGAAGAAAACATAATCATCATAATAATCTCTATTGAAACAAACTCATTTCTCCTTATTATCTAAAAACACTTTTAAAATGCTTCCACAATTATATAAATAAAGCACCAATTACATAGATAACCGTTAATCCCTTCTAATAATTACCTTCCCATAAATAGACGAATGGTTGGGCAACGTTTCAATCCAATAAAATTTGAAAAAAATAAAATTAATAATTATCCATCCATTAAAGGCCTATTACAAGACATTAGTGCTTACAATCACCATATGAAGAGCACTTTCAATTATTAAGATTGACTACGAAAGTACCGGGTCTTTCGGCCATTCAAGGTTCAGAGAAGTTGGTCTAGGGCACTTTCGATTAAATGTACGGCAGATATACGTGGCTAATTTTTACTGGACACAGAGAGAACTGTAAACATAGAGTCCGTGGACGGAGAATGCGACAAAATGCGCCGAAACATGAACATCAAAGGGTGCGTGGGCGGAGAACGCAACAAAATGCGCCGCAACTTATTCAACGGAGAGTGCGCGGGCGGAGAACACGACAAAATGCACCGCAATTTAATGGCACAAAATGCTCCGCGTCTAGGGCAACAGCGAGTACGTGGGCGGAGTATGCCACAAAATGTGATGCCTAGAAAAAGGTAGCCGTTTACATATTTCATCTCTCATGTTATCTACTGTTTCTCACAAAATGAGATATCTGAATTTAGGTTTATAGAATAGAGCAATTGTTTTTGTTGATTTCTTCAAGGCTATATTTTCTTCTTCAAAGTAATTGAATGGTATCTTTACTCTGTCTTTTTAAGAATATCTCTTATAGACAAGATCATCTTGCTTGTATCTCTGTCAAAGCTTTAATTCATTTGTGAAGTAGTTACCTGTTTGAAATCCACAACATATGACTGATTGTAGTGTTTCTTGCTTTCCTTTCCCAGATCATACACAAAGTATGCATGGCATAAACTGCCTGTATTTCTTGCACTGTTCTATCTAGAGATAAGAAGATAAACGTTGGGTCTACTCCAGTAGATGTGAGATACAATCGGGCATATTAAACATAACTTCTCTGGAAGAAACATTTTGCACTGCCATCAAAAGGAAGAGGTATTTATCAATGGACCTGTCATAGCTTAAATAATATCAAAGAGCTTAATTTTAATGCATGTTGATGTACTCTTTTGTAACGATTTCAAAGATTAATAAGGATGGAAGCAATGGAACGGTTTTTTCAGTTGGTACACCCAACGAAAAACCGGAAGGTGTATGGGAAGGGTATAAAAAGTGAAAACATATATTTTTAGATGTTATGCTTCAGTTCTGAGAGAGGCAGAGTATCTGCAAAACATCTATATATATATATATATATATATATATATATATATATATATATATATATATAGTTGTGCAATGCAGCAGTTCATGCTCTTGTTTAGTCAGTTTTGATTCTCATTTTGAATTTCTCCCTGGAATGTTTGCTCTTGTTTTTGGTTTCTAAATGTTTTTATTTCAATTGCAAGGTGCCAGAAGTTGGCTTAAATTTGACCTCTCTCCCCTATATTAGTGTATAGACTATGTATACATTGGTTGGTCTAAGCTTGATAAAATCTTAATTTCCACAATGGTCCGATCTCTATGTTACTAGAAAGGCTATTGATATGCCATGTTTTATAGATGAACCAACATTTTCATTTTAGAAGACCCTTTCTGGGCAGCAGTGATGCTATTCCTGTTTGCAACAAAAAAGCTACAACGACCACTATTTTTTCTAAACTTCCTTCCCGGCATTGTTATAGGTGGTGTGTTGTTGCTCACTCTAATTGGGGTTGCTGTAATTGGAGTATCCAACTTTGATCCCGTTAAGAGAACTTGACGAAATTGGGTTTTTTCTGTTTTCATTTTTCAATTTAACAGTAAGCGTTTGAATTTCTTAGAAATTCATACGTTCTGTTTAGTTCATGCGCATGTTTAGCCCGACGTGACTCTCATTTTGAATTTCTCCCTGGTATATAGATAAAAAATAATTTTCTAAGTTTCTCTTGTTTTTAAATTGTATATGTTTTTATTCCACTGCTTTCTACTGCAAGGTGTCATAAGTTTGTTCATTTCTTCTCTATTTGTATATAGATTTAATATTGTTATGTATACACGAGTTAATCTAAACTTGGTTAAGTCTTAATTTCCCCAGTGGTCTTAAGTTTATGTTACTAGAAAGGCTATGGAAATAATTTAAAACCACTGCCCAAAATTAAGCGAAAAGCATAGGAAACAAAGAAAAACTATATTGATTATGCATTAAAAAGATCAAAGATAATGCACTAATCATGTACCTTTTTGATGTGTCCTGTTTTTTTGTTTAAAGGATGAAACATTATTTTAATTTTAAATCCCTTTTCCGGAGCGGCATATTACTCCTGCTTGTAATAGAAAAACTTGTTTTAAAAAGTAATTTTTCCCATTGGTTGTGGAAATAGAAACATTGGTTGTGGAAATAGAAACTACAAATTTGCATGAGCAATATCTATTGTAATTAGAAATAAGTTCAAATTTAGTTAAGTTTTTTCTGTAGTTTGCATGTTCTAGATTTTTCCTTAAGTTGTAAAATCCTCTATAAAAGAGGCATGATGTAATTGACTTTGGAGATGTAATCAAATCTGATGAAGTAATATAAATATATTTTGTGTATCAGCACATTGTACAAATTATTGTGTTTATCTGAATAGATGTGTTGATCAAGTTATTGTGTTTTATGTATTTGTTTTTTGTTTTTCTCCATTAAACCTAACATGTGGTATCAGAGCCAACTCAAAAAAAATTATCTGGGTTTGAGAATTTGCAGCAGCAAGAGATGATGCAAAAAAAATTGTAAGGGGTGAATAAAAGGAGATATGCATATGTTGCAAATTATATATTATAAAAAGAGGATTGTGTTTTGTTTTATTGCAAATTATATCTGAGCATCAAAAGTTTTCAAAGGAGATTGTTTGTTGTTAATCACAACAATAGAAAAAGTTGTTGATGTGAAGCCGCTTGAAGGAGAAAAGTGTTGTCCAAAAGGAAAATGTTCACAGGAGATCAAAATTGTTCAATGACGATTCACTATTATAAGAAATATTGGTAGATCGTTGTTTAATGTATGGAAGAGTTAAGGAGATTATGTGAAGAGTTGATAGTCATTGAAAGAAAGGCATAGAAGCCCCAGTCAAAGAGAGATACAGTTTAAAGTCACTGAAAGGGTAAGATAAAAAATAAGTTGTAGTATTTTATTTTGTTGTTGCTAAGAGGGAGATGTAGTTGTTTAAATTAAAAATCATAGTTTGAGCAAAGGAAAAAGAAATTGTTTGAAGTTAGTTGAAAGGAAAGTTGGTAGCAGAATCATAGTCAAGTGCAAAGGTAAGGTGTAGTTAATCATTTGTTTCAATGGGTAAAGTTGGTAAACATGTTATGAAAGAAAATGAATTTTTAGAGGAAGAATTGATGAAAGTTAAAAAAAAATAAAAATTGAATTAGCAAGAAAAATAAAGGAGTTGATAAAGGAGAAATATGAGTGTTTATGTGAAATTGAGAATCATGGAAAATAATTGGGTGATGTTAAAAGAAAGAATGAAGAATTAGAAGAAAAAATAAAATTGTTTGATGAGGTTAAGAAAATGAAAGAATTTTTTGAAGAAAAATTGAAATTGTTAGAAGAAGAAAATTGTTTGCAGAAGGAGGAAATATGTAAGTTGAAAGAAGAAAATAAATGTTTAAGGACAAAGCCAGTGGTAAGTGATGTTTCTTGTGGTACTGAAGATTTGTATTGTTCAGTTGATAAATCAAGTGGTTTGTGTGATATAACTAATACTATTTATGATGAAAAATGTATAGATGAAAAATGTAAAGATGATGATGTGTTTGGATCTGAAAATTATGTTAATTGTAATAAGAATGGTGTTGGTTTTAAAATTATGCAAAAAATGGGTTATAAAAGGTAAAAGTTTGGGAAAACATGGGCAAGGGTATGGTGAGAAAGATTAAAACGATAATATAAGTGTTATAGGTTCATGTAAATCAGCTAAAAGCATGGAGTTTATGCCATGTTCTCATTGTCATAGGGGAGGACATAAAAAAGAGAAATGTTGGGATCTTAATCCTTGCAAAATTTGTGAGTTGAAAAATCACTCAGAAAAAACTTGTTGGAACAGAGAATGGAATGAACAATCTATGAAAGATTGTATGAAGATAGATTATGGGTGGATCGATGGATCCAATTGGAGAAAAGTTATAGGTATGTTTAAAAGGATGTATAAGCCTAAATATTTGCATAGTAAAAGCAATGTTGGTTTTCAAACAAATTTTGAAGGATTGCCACAACAGTTGGTGAAGAGTTGAAGATAATTTGGAGGTACCATGAAGATTGAAGATTAAGTGAAGATTTTGAAAATAAAAATTTGAAGAATGAAAATGCTAAAGCATGTGGTCGAAATTAAGGGGGAGTATTAAAAAGTAATTTCTCCCATTGGTTGTGGAAATAGAAACATTGGTTGTGGAAATAGAAACTACAGTTTTGCATGAGCAATATCTATTGTAATTAGAAATAAGCTCAAATTTAGTTAAGTTTTTTCTGTAGTTTGCATGTTCTAGATTTTTCCTGTGAGTTGTAAAATTTTCTATAAAAGAGGCATGATGTAATTGACTTTGGAGATGTAATAAAATCTGATGAAGTAATATAAATATATTTTGTGTATCAGCACATTGTATAAATTATTGTGTTTATCTGAATAGATGTGTTGATCAAGTTATTGTGTTTTATGTATTTGTTTTTTGTTTATCTCCATTAAACCTAACAGCTTGTTGGTTTTTAGAGATATTATAAGGATCCTACACTAGATAGTATGTGGAGGTTGGTTTGCCGTAGGCGGTAGAGAGAGTTGGTTTTCACGTTGATGTGCAGGGTCGGCAATATTTCATTAAGCATTAACATTATTATTCTCCATCTTAATGTTTAATTAGTAACTCGTAATACATGGTTTATCCTTGCAAAAGAAAATTTGATAAGACTTCATTAAACACATTGACAAGATCGTTAGTCTTCCAAAACCTCAGTTCAATCTATTCTTCTCCCATAAAATTTATGATGAAATGATGTTAAAATCTTTATGCTTAATCTGATTTTGAAAAATTACTCTTTGTTATTGCCATTGTAGAATTATTGTCAGAACAATTATTTTATCATGTTTCTGTCTTAAATCTGCTAGTATTTTCTTCAATCAGAGTGTTTGAAATGTTATTGAAATTTCTACAATGTATTCAGCTTCTGTTGAGGAAAGTTGATTACTTCGTTGAATATCAGAAAATTCCCACCTCATCTCAAACTGAATACATAACCTTATCTACTTCTCCCATCATCAATAGTTCTTCTCTAATTATTGTTTGTATATCCAACCAATTTAATGTTATCTAAAGTGTATACAAAATACAAAAATTGCTTGTCCCAAAAGCATATGTAACTATTCTTTTCTACTGTATAGAAGTGAATCTTACTTGCATTTTGCATAAATATCGATAGTAGGCTAACATATATTTAATTTTTGGTATAGTTGTAGTAAGTTACATAAGACTACCAATTAAACTTATGCATAGTGTTGTATCTACCTTTACATAATCACTGACCAATTTCATATTTACATATAGTGGTGTATTCATTATTTTACAACTTTTCATTCTTTATCAAGAAAATAAATTGTATACCTTTTCTATGAGATGAAAATTCCATCATTCGACTATCTAACTTCTATTCCAAGAACATAATGCATTATACATCTATTAATAATTTAATTTTTTAGTGTAAATCAGATTGTCAACATATAAACAAACTATAAGTAGTTTACCAATACATTTGAGCTTGAAATAAAATATAGGTTCAATTCCACTACTATTGAAGCCATTCTTCTAAAATTATTGACGAATCCTATTAGACCAAGCTCTTGATGCTTGCTTGAGACTGATAAAAATCCTTTTTAAACTTACAAATATTTTATTCTTATCCTATAATCTCGCATCCTATAATCATTACAAGTATTTGATTTCTTATAAGGTTTTCTATTCTTGGGATGTGTTGAAGCTAAAGATTTGGTCTTTATTTAAACCCCCTTCGGTAAGGGGATTGATTCATTCTTCTAATTCTATCTCTATCAAGAAAAATTATAAATGATCCCCTCTTCTTTTGACAAGGTGAAGCTAAATTTTGATGGTGCTTCCAAGAGAAACCAAGGAAAATCAGGTGGTGGTATGGTCTTAAGGTACAGTGATGGTAAGGTTTGAAAGGAGGCTTCCAAATTTCTTCCTAACGGCTGAAATAATGTGGTGGAATTTAATGCCCTGATTTTAGGACTAGAAATGGCTATTGACCGGAATTTATCTCACATTATCATTGAGGGTGATTTTATGGTGGTAATAAATACTTTATCCAAAGGAGTTTTTGGTGTTTGGTATTTAAATTATTTGCTTTCATTTCATATGAAATAAGGCATTGCTATAGGGAAGTAAATGGTCTCGCAGATTGCTTGGCAAATAAAGTCGTCGACTTTTCCCTACCTTATTTTGAATTCTCTTATGCAGATATTGATAACTTGTTACATTAACTTGTGCTATGTGGTAGTTCCTTTCTACCTCTATTCATTTCAGGTGGATTGCTGTTGGGTTTTTTAGATTCCAATTTGTTAATTGGATTTTCATTTTATTGGTTCTTTTGGGTCACATGGCAAGCTCTACCATGTCTCTCGTCTTCAATATGCCTGGCGGTATCACTATTTAATGATGATTTTGATGTTGTAGAGTTTGACGGTCCTCATGACGTCACTCCGTTATTCCTTGTGTGACTTATGGTCCCCTCGATGTCATTGGCACATGCATGAATTTATTCTCCACTTTGCTTGATATTGTTGTCCCTTCGCTATCTCTTCGGCCCGTGTGTGGTCTTATCACATGTGGACAGGAAGGGTTGAGTAGAATTGATATGCTCCTCCAAAATCTCTTGAGTTTTAGCAATATGTACTCGATTCAGGCTCATAATTGCTAACATGACTCTTCATGATTTCTTTCTAGCACGTGCGGCCTTGTCTGTTGGCATTCCTTTCGAATGGCACTTGTTTTGCTTCTCATGTGGTAGGCTATCATGTTTTGGGTGAAATCTCTTGGCATTGTGATTTATATTTGTTTGTAACAATTGTAATAAATGCTCTCGCATTCGCACGTGAGAGGTTCTACAAGCTTTGGAGATATAATGTACTGTACAGTTATGGGTGCTTTTATTCCTCATGCTTGGCCAGATTTGGCATGATTGTGCCTGTTGTCTAGCTTTTTTATGTGGCCATTTGTGGTGGTAAGGCAATTTATTTTGCAGGTTCAACATCGATAATTTCTTTAGGATGATTATTCCCCCTCGCTTTCATTAAGTGTGAGATTGTCAACGCTTCTTGGTGGAAAAGCTTTGCAAGACTTTTTCCATACAATGCTCTCAAGTTTCTGATGCAATTTTCTTGGTTTTGGGTTGGGACTAGTTGTCCAGTCATCCAATGGCCCTACCTTACAAAATTGCCATTTTGTTTGCATCAAATTTAATGGACATTTTGTGGTGCTCTAAGACTATGAAGTTCATTGTCGAGAGCTACTTGTTCACTCACGTTTTCCCATTGCCTGTGCTTGAGGTGGCTTTATAAAATTATGACTTTCACACTAGCTCTAATGTGGTGGGTGGGGTGTTATGTCACAAACACTTGCTTTATAATCCTGCTCTTGGCTCCCTCCTGTGTGCTATGGTTCACAACTTCATTGTAGACAGGTCTTCTGTGTTTGTGGCCCGTCTTGAGGAACAAAGACCCAGATTAAGGGCTCCTTATCTAGTATGCTGCAAAATCTATTCAATGTTGTTCAATTATTGTTTAGACATGTTTTGCATGTTGATGAGAAAATAAAGATTCCATGACTTGATAGCTTGTAGGGATTAAATTCAAGAATGAATAAAATACCTTCAACCTTCCTTCAACTCATTTCAAATCTACAACCTACACATATAATGTGGGGAAGGGTTGTTTCATATAGAGGCTTGCCTTAGTCAAACTCAATGTTGGTATTTCTTCTTCCACAATGTAAAAGTTGATGATAAAAGAGACTGTATCCTACAAGTAATGAACTCACAATTCATTGCAACTCACCACTCAAACCCGATGTCCTTGATGCACTAAAGTCACACTCATCACCTTCAAGCATTAATTGTTTCTTGAATTGATTTGATTTGAATACCTACAAGTGTTAGTGCTCAATACAAAATACATTCAAAACATGAACAAAACTCACATAAAAATTGGCATGATGCATGAATGATGAAATGTTGCAATAATTCTAAAAATTTTGTTGTTGACTACTCTCAAGACACTTAATTTTCTCAATTATGTTTCTTCAATTTGCTAGGATTCTTGTTCTTCTTCATTGGGATTAAAATAGTGAAAACACTTTGTATTTATATGTAATTCATCTAATTTCTTGAAAATTAAATATCATAGTAGATAATTAAAATTTAAATTTAAAATAAAAAATCTCAACACCAACATATTTAAATTTTTGGAGCCAAAATAGGCAAGTCTAGGGCACCCTGCACCTAAGACTGGAAAGTGTCAGGGGAAAATATTAAATGCCTACTTTGATTTCCCAACTTTGATTTCTCAGTAAATGTTTTAAAATAGGTAATTACAAGCACAAATAGGAAATTAATAATTAGGTCCAAGCACATAAGGGTGTGGGAAGGGGAAGGAGAGGCAGGAGGAGGGAAAAACCTAGTGTGTAATATTCAATTTCTAACTAATAAATTGGATTTTTTCGAAGCATTGGTTTTTTCTCCTAAAATAGTTTTCCCTACATACACCTATATCATGATATATATATTATTTATTTGTGTTTAAATGTAAGTTCTATTTATGTAATTATCGAAATATTAGAACATGCACAACACTCTCCTAAGAATATTACCATAATAAACAATTTCATGTACCCTATTTCTTTGCATTTGGTATCAAAGTGTTATCACTTCAAAATTTAGGTGTTGTGTAGAGGATTTTTTATACTAATCTATAGTTGACTATGAAGCAATGAAGAGAGCATTTAAATATTATCTCAAAAGATATATAATTACAATATGATAGAGAAATTTTAGGTGTTGTGTAGAGGATTCTTTATACTAATCTATAGTTGAATATGAAGTTATGAAGAGAGGGTTTTAATATTATCTCAAAAGATATACAATTACAATATAATAGAGATGGAAAGATTCTTGTTAGTGAGAAAAGTGGGTAATCATAGAATAGAGTTTTGTGCTCTAAGTGTTATCTATTTGTTGTATTTATACCCATACATAAGAGTGGGAGAGGGATCAAATATTAATGTGGAGTGAAAAAAGAAACAAGATAACATATTAACTCTAACAAAAATTAGGTCATATTGATAATATACTATCTATTCATTAGTAAACCTTCATATATTTCTATACTTTATATTACATTCTCATCATTCCATAAGGTGTCTTATACCTTATCCTTCTTCTATTTTTTCTATCTATTCACTTAGGTGTATTCCTTCATATATTGTTATAGGTATTTCTCTATTGCTCTCATACTCTATTCATATATTTTCCTTGTGGGATGTGTCCCTTATAATCTATTATACTTCTTGAAGTTGACTTGTTAGTCAAGGGCTTTGCAACTTATCTATGGTAGTTTACAATAAGTTTTCCTACTTTTTGGTGGTTTGCAGTAAGTCAAAATTACAACATAATGATTGTTTAGTTCTTGTATATTAGGTGTTCTAAGAAGAATCCTAATGGTTTATAGATTTTAGAATCTATAATATCATGTACACATTAATTTAAGTATAATATATTTACTTTTTAAGTAAAAAAATTTACCATGCAAATAATCACAAAGAAAAATTTCTTTTAATAAAGTATCTCTAATGGTCGTTCCATGTCCTTTATTCAATGTTCCTCATAGAAAAGGAAAGAGTAATATTAGGAAAGATATACATCAAATGGATAATTTACCTCAATACGACAACCTCCAATAATGTGCAAGCCTAATCATATCTAATAAAAATTAATTAAATTCATTAAAATAAAATATGAACACTAGCTTACAAAATTTTCATAAGATATTGTAGTGCTCCACTTAAGTATCAAACGATTCAATATTAAATAAAAAATAATAGTTGACACCTTTATCTTCTAAATAAAAGAATAAATAATTATTTTCTTATTATGAAGACATATTTTTAATTATTAGATTCTTTGTTTTTTAAAATAACCCTCCTCTAATACTTATCTTTAACCTTTAAGTTTATTGCAGCCTCTAAAAGTGCATTGTTATTTCCATTAATAATGTAAATTTTATTTAAAAAACATATCCAAGATACACCATAAAGCTATTTATATAGACATAAATAATGTATGGTTATTATTTATATATATTATATGACTGAAAAAAATTTTAATTCTTACAATAGAGTGGAGTTATAATATTCAAAAGGTTAATATAAAATTCTTGAAATAGTAGGGATGAAGGCACATGATTATTACATTTTTTTATTCAATAAATTTGATAATTATACTAAGGAACGTGATCACAAAGGGTGCCATAGAGTAGCAAATACAAATTAAAAAAATGATCATAGTTATTGTAATTATGCATATGGTATTAAAAACCACCTTATTTCAACTCACCCTGATATTGGATCCCACAATAGTGGATCCACCTGCTCATACAAGATATTTTCGGTTGTATCAATAGGAAATTCATTGTTTAGGAAGAGTACAAGGTTATCATGGTCACGCATATTCTTTAGCTCATCTTTCTTAGTTTCCAACAGTAATTCTAGATCATATATTTGCTTCTCCAGTTCATGCACTACCTTGGTATTTCTCTTGATAGGGTCCTCCAATCTTGCATTTGCATCACACACCAAACCATTTATTGCATCTTCTCTTTGCTTGGTTTCCAAACCCTAAAGTAACATTTTATAAACACATGAGTCCCACAATAAAATTTATTCATACTTACTTAAATATTTATGAAATTATAATATTTATAGCCCTAAACCAAAATTGATGAAAACAATTTGCAATAATGAGAAAGTGTTCAAGAAACAACAATTTTAACACTACAATATTATAAATGGTGGTATCACAACACTTTTACAAAGTTACTAAATTAAAATAACTTATGTTACTAATTAATTATATTGTATCTTTAAGAAAATCAAATTAACTAAAAATTAAGTCAAGTAGCCAGCATTTGCAAGTAAGTTTCTATAGTATTAGACTATGAAATACTTAGAATGATAAAATTTGATCATAAGTAAAATATGTAGATAGACTTAAATAACTTTAGTAAATAACTTAGAGAAAATAAAATAAATAAATAAAAAATTATGAGTTATAATAATGATTTAGAGACTCGCCTTAAATGGTTGCATTAGTAATAAAAAGTAAAATAGATAAATTACATGATTGTATTAGTAATAAAAAGTAAATTATTGTAAAGAGATAATTTATCTTAAAACTAACTTACTTTATATTTATACTAGCATATATATCATAAATGTATGTGTGGATATTTTTAGATACATGTATTTAAGATATATAATTTAGTTATTAAAAAAATAATATCCTATACAAATATCACATCTTAATATAAAGATATATATTACAAATTCATAGTTAGTAAACTATTATCATATACAAATACTACAATGTATCTTAAAATATTGATCTTCATAAATAACAAACTCAATAAGTACCTTGAGACAAATATATCTCTTGATATATTTTAAAGAGGTGTGTTTAAGATGTCTATTTTTATAATTAAAATGTAATATATTAATCAAATATTACATATTAGTATAAATATATTATAAAATTGATAATTAATCAAAAATATTCTATACTACATCTTAATATAAAAAGACAAAGATGAAATATTTAAAATTTATGTTACTCTTCAAATACATTTAAATATATTTACAAGTATAAAACATTAATATCTATCTTAAAATACTTTATATTTATAAAATTTTGTATGAAAGTGAGAGTGCAAATGCATTATTATAAAGAATTATTAACCTTTTATATATTGAAAACAAATATAAAACACTTTATTATAGTATAGATATGAGGTTTTTTTCACTATACATAAATTTTAAGATATTAAAAAAAAAACATCATTAATATTTTATTAATACCTAGCTTTTAGGAAAATGTTATTGTAATAGGAATTTTTTATCATGTGATTAGTATTTTTCTAATTGTTCACGAAGAAATAATTTTATTTATTGGTTATAATTTTAATGTTAAAAAATATAAAGAAATAGTATTTGCTTAAATTTATTAAAAAACTTTTTCGATCAAAAATATTATTTTATTGTGAACGTCATGAAATCATATTTCACACACTATTATATGCATGTTATTATTTTTTTTCCAGACAATGTTTATATATAAAATATATCTTTAAAATTTTTAAATATTGGAAATAATATTAATCTAATAAATATATCTCTTTTATAGATTATTCATTTTTGATTATTTTTTTTAGCTATTATAAGATCTTCTAGAGATATGCATGAAATCTATAAATGTAGTAGTCATTCTACCATTGTACATCACAAAGAAACAACAAGCTATTATATAATTTTTTTTCAATCAAATACAAAAAAAAATGTTTTTATTTGCTAACATTTAATTTTTTATTAGTTTAGATATTTCAATTTATGATGGTATGAGTAGTTTATAACATGAGCATATGAGACATTTCAACTATCAAAGTGTCAAGCTTATTTAGAAATTATATATGATGTATGGACATCCAAAAATCTTGTCAAGACACAAGGTATGTGAAGGATGTGCAATGGGAAAGCAACATGCAGAAAGTTTCCAACAAGGAAAATCATGGAGAGAAAAAAATATTTTAGATTTGGTTCCTTTTGATGTAAGGAATGTTCTCACTTTCATAAATGAGTATACTATATGAATTTGGGTATATTTTCTACAAAAGACAGATGCATTGTTTTATAATTTAAAATAATTTAAGGTGTTTGACAAAAATAAAAGTGGAAGATCTCTAAAGATAAAAAAGATAAATATAGGTACTGAATATATGAATAAATATTTCTTATAATTTTTTAAGGGACCAATTATTTCTTACTTATCCCAGCAAAACATAGTTGAAGAAAGAAACAATACAACTATCATAGAAATGGCTAGATACATGTTACACCCTACAAATATAGAAGCTAAATTTTGGGTTGAAAAAATCATACTATAGTCTATAGTTTGAATAGAGAATTCACTCAAGTAGTTATGAATATGATACTAGAAGAGGCATGGGCTGGTAGAAATCCTATTGTGTTTGATTTTTGATTGTAGAGTCTATAACCAATTGCTAATGATAAAAGGAACAACCTAGATAAGAAGAGTGAGAAGTATATAATGATTGAGTATAGTGAGGAATCAAAATAATATAGGTTATATAATCATAAAACAAGGGAAATAAATATCAGAACTAATGTATGGTTTAATGAAGACATTGAAAGTGATAATTTTATGTCAAATTTCTTTCCAATATTGAAAAAAGAAACGTTTATTCATAATAATGATTTAGATAATGGTGTGCCATTTTCTATGGGAGGAAAAGGAATGGAAGTTGAAGTATCAAGTGAAAGAAATAAATAAATATCTCAAGAAGTCCAATTTTTTTCCTATCTATACTCTTTTGACTAGGGTAATATAAGTTGCCACTCCAGGTACATGTGAGGAAGCAAAAGGAAACTATGAATGGGAAGTAGCTATTCAAGATGAGTACAAATCTTTTATGAAAGATAAAACTTGGGAATTGAAAAATCTTCCAAAAGTTAAATATGTTGGTTACAAGTGGACCTACAAAATAATATTACATTAGATGGACCTATTAAAAACACAAGGAAAAACTAGTGGCTATCAGTTTCTCACAAACATAAGGTATTTGGTTGGAAATTTTTTCAAATAGATGTAAAAAGTGCATTTCTACATAGTAATTTAATACAAAATAATTATATGCAACCAAAAAAATTGTTAAAATTGATGACAGACATCTAGTCTATAGATTAAAAAAAAATCCCTATATGATCTTAAACAAGCTCCAAGAGCATGATACTCCAATATAAACGAGTTATTTATAGAAGATTGATTTATGGAAGCTATGATGATCTAGATGTCTATAAAAAGCATAGTCATGGTAAAACTATTATTATTGTACTATATATGAATGATTTAATCATTAGGAGAGATCACAGATGGTACATTGAAAACACCATGGATCAAATCAAATAGGGTTTTGAAATATGTGAACTAGGGTTGATGCACTATTATTTAGGTATCCAAGCATGGTAGGATAAAGTATCACACTTTCTCAAACTTTGGGACTTTTTACATCTTAAGGAAGTTGTATAATATAATAATTGTTGTAATAATCTTCTCCAAATAAAAATTCTCATTCTGAAAAGTCTTATACTTTTTATTTACAAATTTATGCAACAAACTTCAGTGTTAAAGATAATATTTATCTATTGAATATTCTACACTATAGAGCATTTCAACATATAAAAACTCTATCTATTGAATATTCCAGCTTATAGAACATCATAGTATATAAAAATGTCCAACATTTTCTAGATTTTTCACATTTAAAAACATTTATTAACCATTTATTAACCATTTTAAGATTTTCTAGAGATATGAATGAAATCTATAAATGTAGCAGTCATTCAACCATTGGAAGATAGAAAAAACAATAAGCTGCTTGAAGGATAATGAACATAATTAGTTATGTGTTATGTAGTCAGTTGTAATGTAGTTATACATTTCAATTATGATATCAAATCTACATATACAACATGTAATATAGAAAAATTGAATTCAATAGAATATATATATATATATATAGTTTGCTTTCCAGCTTCATTTGGTAGTAGAGCAAAGAATGATACTATGCCTATGTTGTGAAGTTGTTAGGAATGAGCCTTTCGACGAGCATTGAAGTTGAAAGTCAACCATTGTTGTGTTAGAAGGATTGGAAGGAGGAAAGGGCATAAAAACAATGTAAAATGTCATAATCTATTGTCCATTCGTTGTCCAAGAAATTGTTGTTGGTTTTCGACACCATAAAATAAGGTGCAACATTAAAGAGGAAAGAATAATTTGTGTGTGAAGGATTGAAAGCAGATTGTGAAGAGTTGGTAGCTACCAGAAGAATCTGAGAGAATCAACTGTTGGGAGGTTCTGAAAACCATGGACAAGGTAAAAGAGTATATGAAGGAAGATTTTAAGTCTACTGCATATTGTAAAGTGAGCGGAAAAAACAGAAGGATAAGGAGAAGTTTAAAGATTCTAGTAGTTGTTTGAAGATCACAAGGTTGTGCATTAACCACATAATATTTTACTATGGAAAACAGAATGAATTGACGGAGAACAAAATCGTTCGAAAGATTTGATGAGGAGGCATGATAAAATCATTTGCTATGCCAGGTAGTTATTTTAGAAATCCACTCCTTGCTGTTCATTGTAAGTTTCCATTTCTGTAATATGGTTCCTTCTTGTTATTTGTATTGGCAGGAGTTGTATCTATTCATTGGAAGGCATTGTTGTTATCAGATCTTTGACACATGCTTAAATAGTGATGTCCCAATCGTTTCTTTGTTTTCAAACTGCCATCCATCACTTGTAACTATCGATGTCTTTTAAGCCCACCATTCAGATCTTTGACACACTGATACAGATGGACTGATTGTTCTCCCCTCGAGTATTTCTGCCGCATATTTTTTTTATTGCGAAGCATTTAAATGTTGTAGAGACATGATAATAAAGAATTTAATTGCAAAATAAAACGCATAAATCTCTTATTCCAAACCTTGGTGAGTGATAGCTTTGAGATAGGTGGCTGGAATAAAGCGTGATCTACAAGGAAAAGAACAATGGGCAAGACCATCGCAAGTTTGAGTAAGGAATTTCATTTTTATATGTTGAGGCATCATTTGCAGATAAAAGGGTAAATATAAATAAGATATGTTGTATTAAATATGGCATGACCAGACAAGTAATGAAGTTTACATTTACAGATATTTTTAAATAAAGTTTATTATAGCTTTGTATTTGAAGTGAAAGGTTTTTATTGATTGGAGTTATTTGTTGTAAGAGTTTATTTAAGGATTTCTTTGTTAATTTTATTTTTAAAATTGAGTGTGTAATAAGTGCGCATTAAGAAGAAATAAGCGTTTACAAGAAGTTTTCTTGGCATTATTGATTAATTCTACATGATGGGATCTACTTGTATGAAGATGGCATTTTGTCTCTACACATTAAAATTGATAACTCCAAAGAAGGAAATAAAATAGTAGAATGTTGGAGGCCATTTCAGACTGCTTTTATGTAGTTTTGTGCTCAATACATTTCACAAGACCAAGAAATATATAGGTTGCAAAAGCAGACATCCAATGCCTTAGCAAAGAAGAAAGAAACAAAGGAAAATGTGGGCTTGGTTATAAGGGTGTTGTTGGGTCTTATGTTCCAAAGTATTCTAAACCCATCAGATTTGTATCGGAGGGCTTATGAATGCATGTCAAATTTAATCATCCTCTACAAGTGTTAAATTGGTCCAACCAAAATTGTGTTCCTATTGTGGTCGCCATGGTGATACATCAACTTCTTTTTTTTATCAACACCCCTATTCATTATGTGGTCAACATACTCATGATTTTTCTCATTGTTTTTAGAAGAAAGATCAAAAAATTATGTTGTGTTACTAATCCTTTATTTGAACCATCTCTGGGTAGATATCAGATGGATCTTTAAATGTTGTAGTTGTGACATCTTTGATAGAGGTTGAACTTGATGCCCCAAATAAGGTTGTGTTGAATGATTTTGATAATGTTGTTTGTAATGACAATGATGTTGATAATGTTGTTGGTGATGACAAGGATGTTGGTAATATTGTTGGTGATAAAAATAATGTTGGCACTACTAATGGTGATGGTAAGATTGATTTTTCTTGTCTTCAGAGTGTTATGGATTCCCTTTATGATCGAGATGCCTTTGATTTGAATTTTTATGACTTATTCTAATGATGTTGATGTGGTTGTCGTTGTGTTATGTTTTCCTTGCAAAGGGAGCATTTGTTGGTATTTGGATGGACACTTGTAGAGATGAGTGATATGTTCTTCGGATGTTTTGTCAAAGATGAGTGATATGTTCTTCAAAACACTAGATTTTGTATAGGTTGTTGGTGATAGCTTTGGACATTGTTTGGTCCCAAAAATTGTTGATTTATAGTTGGACTGTATATTGAGATTGCAAGATACAAATTTTTGAACACTACAGATAGAGGAGAGGGTCATGTGTGGTCATGATTTGGAGTGAGCATCAAAAGAGTGACTCATAGTGACCCACTATAGTTGGATAATCTTCAATTGGAGTGAGCACCAGAAGGGTACTCACAATGGTCACTTGTAGGATGATATCGTTGATTGCAGAGTGCATTGATGATTGGAGATTGCAGATTCAACGATTTTGGGAGGTGGCTAGGAAGACGCCCTAAGTTAAGATAGTGCTGCAGCACATACTTTTGAAATTGAGATTTTCTTCAAAATGTTCATTATGGAGGAGAAAATATAGAATAATTACCATTTGTTTTTTCTAATGTTCATTATGGAGGAGAATGAAGGATAATAAACATAATTAGTAATTTATTATGTAGTCAATTGTAATGTACTTATACATTTCAGTTATGATATCAAATTTACATATATAACACAGAAAAATTGAATTGAATAGAATATATATTTTTGTAGTTTCTCAGTTTCATTGTTGTTTCCTATTTTCCAACACTTCTCTCTAATTTTTTTGTTGATAGTATATAAAAGATGTTTGTTTGCATTTTTATTGTTTCAGACATTTTTATTTGTTGAATAATTTTTGCTTTACTAAATTCAGCAGTTTGTTGAACTGCTCTGCTTTTGTGGAGGAATACAAATAACTGTTCGACAGCATTAATAAAGGTAAACATAGGCGTTTTAAAGTAAGTTCAACTGCTGTAACTTTTAAAATCAAATGGGAGCTGATCGTTGTACGAGAGCGAGGATATTACACTATGCATTCTTTAAGGCCAATGCTAGAGTGTATGACAAAAACAATAGAATCGGCCATACAAATATATTTTCCACTCAGTTGAAAGCAGTCTACTCGGCTATGAAGCTTCTTGGGTTTTCAGACATTGGCATTGTAGAGGCAGAAACAGGGTGGCCTGGGAGATATTGAGCAGCCCGTTATGAATATGGAGAATGCTCTCTCGTATAATGGAAATCTCATGAACTTTGTGACTTCCATCGTGAGGTTTCTGTTGATGCATATTAGGCCCTTCGATACTTACATTTTTACTCTCTTCAATGAAGGTCTAAAGCCTGGTTCAAATGCAGAGACGCAACTTTGGACTTTTAAAGCTACATATGACTATGGTTTATGACTTTGGCTTGATGAAGGTCCAGATACTGTTACTATCTTCTCCAAAGCCCAAAATTGTCGTTTTTAGTGGCTTCCTCCTTTCCCGCTTGATCGATCACCAATTACAAAAATAGGTAGATTAAGCTCTGCAATCTGCAGGAGGTTTTTTGTTTAGAGAATTGTTCCTTTCTTCCTAATATGCATTAATTAAATCATCGTTGCTATTCCTGACAGGTGAATATCTATCTTTCTGCCGTGGTCAGAACACCATTTCTGGTACAGGAAATTGCAGAGGATTTATATTTGTAAAGGATCCCTTGATTTGCAGTTATTCGGCTTAGTTTTTAGAGCGACCTCAGAAACTAATGGTATAATAATTGAATGTTTTGATGGCAGAATAAAGGTCCCACACCTTCTACGAGTCAATCGTTGACACTGAGTGACACCAATATTGAAGGAATTACAAAACATAGTAGACAAAGATTGTTTCATGGCGATTCTTTTATTCAATCTCAAACATTACAATTGTTTAGAAATATCATATGAGATAAAACTTATGATTCTACTATTTTGATCAAGTGACCAAAGATGATAGTAAAGAAGTCTTAGAAAGATCTAAGACTTTAAAAAAATATATCAGACAACTCCATATAAATTACAGTAAATTCTATATTTAGAAATCTTATTTTTATCATCATACAAGACTGTAGTACTCCTCATACAAAACTATAATTCTCTCATGCTAAACATCTGTGGTTGATTTCATTTTTTCTTCTGACTTTTGTGGGCTTCTTTCCTAGCAAGATGTGTGACGATTTCCTTTTGAACGGTGCTTTACTATGCTATGATTCCTTCAGGGGTCCATGCTTTCTCTCCTCCTATAGAGGGCTTCACTTCAAATTAAATTGACAAAACACTATAACCTTTTTAAAGGCTAGGATTTAACTTACTCACATGACTTCACATCTGTGGCTCAAACTAATTTCTTGCAAACAAAGATCTTCTGTCTCATCGGCCTTGAATCAAATTGTTGGCTTGCTTAGTGACTTCTTTTCTTGGATGGACTGCAAATTCTTTTTCCAAACATGCAATCCAATCTGCAATCTAACTCCTTGATAGTGATGAATTTTAAAGGTCTTTTACTGAACTGAGAAATAATTTGAACTAAAATAATATCAATGGACAATAGCTTAAAAATTCTGCTCAAAGACTAAGCGAACAGTATTGTATTCATATGTGTATTTAAAACTGTCACAATGATTTCTATATATACAAGAGATTTAAGACAAAAAGATTAAAGCCAGACAAAGCCAAAAGAAACAAAGCTAAGGAAAAGACAAAGAATAAATCTACGCAGTATGCAAACTGCTGCTTTAGTAGCAAACTGCTGTTTTATTAAAATAAAAAGAAAAAACCAAAACACAAAACACAAAACAGCGAATTGATCATGCAAATCTTCAAATACTAGTAACACCGATCACACCAGCAACGCAGAAGTATTAGTGTGTAGCAAAACTAAATTTAGATCAGAAAACACTGCAACAAAATATTCATTATGCATGAGGGAAGGTACTAGGTAGTGGACTGGACTCCACTTTAGCCAGGAAGTGTTTTCTTTGATCTCAAACATGGCATCAGGTATATTCATTGTCAGTAATTCATCATTGGAAAATTCATCGTCAACAATTTATGGGGGAAAATTCACTGTCATGACAAATTCATCTTATGGAAAATTCACCATCAGCAATTTACCACCATGAAAAATTAATCACAAACTTTTAATGGGATGAACTTTCCACAGCAGTGAATTGCTGGTGGTGAATTTTTCTTGAGGTGAACTTGTCATGAAGGTGAATTTTCCTTCGATGAATTGTTGATGGTGAATTGATTTGCTGAGGTAAATTTTCCTAGAGCTAAACACAATCACTGCTCAAGCTACTTACATAATGAATGCATTATAAAGTCATCTAAAGTCATCCACCCACCATAATTATGATTGCTACTTGGCAAATACAACGCTTCTTACTCAAGAAGATCCTAGTATGTAGTCCTTTCTGTTTCTCTCTTCAGACTTTTATTTAAAGGTAAATTTATATTTTAAATTGACTATGC